>NDGN011552733.1:33656-46717 GCA_002564285.1 Tympanoctomys barrerae | reverse complement strand
TACAGCACCTTGTAGATCTTTTGTCAGTGTCAGCCATCTGGATGAGTCACAGCCATTGCTTGATAAGTTTGCCCTCTATGAAAGCCCGAGAGAATGTTTTCTCTCCATGTGACTCTCCTTAGACACACTACACATCGTCGCTCACTTTCCTCTATGGCCCCATAATCTCCTCGATCAGAAAATTTGGGACACCGCCGAGTTACACGATGTTACAGAACAGGTTCTCTTATGTCCGGAGTCTTCACTGACCTTGAAGAGCTAGGGCCAAAATATTGGCTTTCCTTGTAACCCCTCAATATACTTTTAATTCTATTTTTTTGTTTTTGTTTTTTTTTTTAATACAGGTTTCCATTATGCCGTTCAAATTGGCCTTCAACTCACTTTGTAGCCCAAGCTGGCTTCAAATTTGAAGTAATCCTGCTGCCTCAGCCTCCCAAGTGCTGGGATTACAGGCGTGCACCACCACACCTAGCCTTTATATTTTATTTTAAACATTAAAAAAAAAAACTACCCTGATAAGGGGTCCATAGATTTCACTAGACTGCCAGATTAGTTGATGGCAAACAAAAGATGAAGATTTGAACTAGTGCTCCTGCAGCCCCTAGTGTCCTTGACATTGCACCAACAGGTTGGGTTGGGGTAGCATTTGGAAGGTAGCTTGGGCTGAGACCTCAAAGGACTGTGTGTCCCTTCTGCCCTGTTTCATCAGTCCTTGCTCAGTCACATAAGCCTTCTTGGTGGTGAGGGTGGCTGGTGAGTGGGATCTGATTGTGTTCAGGGAGGAAAAGAAACTGGCACATGTCTGCAAAGAGCTGGCACCCCAGTGACCAGTAAGCTCCCTGGATACAGCTCATCCCATTAGACTCATCCCAGGAAGCACAACCATCATAGCACCACAGTGGCTACTATGAGTCGGAAGACTATTCCTGTTGGTGCCTGGCTGCCTGATTTGCTTGTGACCTCATGGTCCTCGTACACGCCCAAGGCAGGTACTGTTATTGCTCTTTATAGATAAGAACACTGTGGACTTGGGAGAGAAGTCTAACATAGTACTCTCAAATGCTGCACTTAACTGTCTTTGAAAGACACTGAGAGACCCTCATTGAAAAACACAGCCTTGAGCACTGGTGGGAAGGGCGGCTCTAGGAGTGTCTTCTACCTTTGCCAGTACCCAGCTCATCATTGCCTGTGTGCTTTTTACTGGTGCTTTTTTTTTTTTTTCTTTTTTTGCGATACTGGGGATTGAACTCAGGACCTCGCACTTGCCAAGCAAGTGCTCATTCTACTGAGTTATCTCCGTGGCCTCAGTGCTTTCTAAACATCTGTAGGATGGAGATTAATAAAAGCATCCCCCATTTAGAATTAAATGAGATAAACACTTAAGTGCTTGGTGAATATTGGCTACTGTGACCACCTTCGTGGAGATGACTTGAAAAACTCCAGCAGAGTTCAGTGCTCATAAAAAAAAAAATTAGGGAACATATCTGAGGTTACCACAGTGTGCACCTCCAGCCCAGGAAGTTCCAAGAATGGTGGGCTGAGTTGCAGTCACAAGCATGGAGGAGCTGCTGATTTTCTAATGAAGGAATACAAGGTAGAGTAGCAGAAGAGAACTACTGAATGGCTCGTTTTCATCTTAACATCACTTTCTGTCCTGGTCCTAGAACTCCATGAAGGTGATGTTCAAATGCCTCTGGAAGAACTGTGGCAAGGTGCTGAGCACTGCAGCAGGTATCCAGAAACACATCCGGACCGTGCACCTTGGGTAAGGCCGCCCTCCCGGCTGAGGCTGTGCTCTACGCGGTGTCTCAGACGCTCTAGACCTTCTCTGTGTGGCCACTGCCAGTCACGTGTCACAGGGTAAAGCCTCCCACTTCACTTCCTGAGTCACACAAGGTGGGTCATTGCTCTGAGCCTCAGTTACCCCTGGAATGATTGGGATGGCAATCTGCCAGGTCATCCTTGAGGTAGATGACAAACGTGGGGAGACACTGTTGAAGTGCAAAACACTAACGTAGGGTATCCTAATCTGGGATCTGTGGTTGTGGGTCAGAGGCCCCTTGAACCCCCAAAACTTATCTGTAGAATGAAAGGTATATTTACCTTTCCAGTGGAGAATACTTGTGACTTTGGGCCTCAAAGGGATATCTTGCCTTTAAGGAGTTTAAGAATGAATCACTGTACCAATCACAAGATGAGTGGTAAAATGAACAGAAGGGGATACATTTAGGAAGTACAGCAGTCATGAAAAGCAGTGTATGCAAAAATGCAAATGGAGCCTAAGGTCATTTTTCTAATCTGGGAGGTTCAGAGACTATGGCGAGAAGTAGGGGTCTGGCGGCCTCACTTTACAGATACTGCAGACTGGTATTTGGGAACATGCCAACACCTTCCAAAGCAGGGTAGAAGCCCACTAAGGCTGGGCTTCTACTGCCCTGGATTCAGGGTCTACCTTCATATTCATGATATGCCACCTTGTCCCAGCTCCTGAGGAGGCTGAGGCAAGAAGACTGTGAGCTCAAAGGCCAGGCAACTCTGTGAGACCTGGCCTCAGGAAGTAAAAAAGCCACTGAGACTCCTTTACAGACACACCGCTGTGCTCCTCTCCCACCAGCCTTCAGAAAGGAAATCTGTGGTGTCTCCCCTGAGTCTCAAGTCAGGGCAACTCACAAGCTTAGAGCAAACTTCCAAAAGCTACACAGCCAGGAGCTGTGTCTTCGTTACTTTTCTCTCAATGCTGAGACAAAATACCCAACACCCAAAATTAAGGAAGGAAAGGTTTATTTAGTTTACCATTTATGGAGGTTTCAGTCCATAATCAGCTGGCTCCAAGGCAGGATGTCCTGGCACAGGACAAAGTGACAGAAGGCAGAAAAAGCAACAACAGCACAAATGGAGGAGCAGCTGACAGCAAGCCCCTCTCCCTCCTTGCACTGTATCCAGGTTACCCGCCCCAGGGCAGTGTAGCACTCACACCTGTAGTCCCAGATTGGACCATGAATCAATCACAAACTCTAGAAGCCACCCCATAACTGCATGAGGCTTTGGGGCGACATCTAGACACAATCAGAACAAGCTGTATTGATTGTGTATGTTTAAGTCCATCTGCCCAGAAAATTGAATCCTACTCAGAAGCACGTGCTGTGTGCGAATTTATAGACTGCAAGTGGCATCTTGCAATTTTCCTCCCACCTCTTGAGGTACAGTCACGGGGGATGGCATTCAAAATGAAGTACCTGATTTGCTTCCCTGGGGTGCCTTTGCTGTGAGTGTGCTTGGAATTGCTTGCTGGCTTGTGGGTCACAGTCCTGCCAGCCGCTACCCCAGGAAGGGCCTGGATATGCAGGGCTCCTGGGCCATTCTATGCTTATAAAGCAGAAAGCCTGAGCACTCATGCCTGGGACAGACCAGCACCCTTGCTCAGTCCATGAACCCAGTGATGAGACTGTAGGCTGAGGGGCCTCATCAGTGGTGTTGGCAGTGGGTGGGTGTGGGGAGGGGAGCCTGCGGATGCCTGGGGTGTGCTGCAGTGCGCCGCACACTCCGTGCCAGCACAAGAAGTGCGCTGAGTTTCTCTTAACTCTTCCTCTTTGCCTGTACACCAGGGGCTGAGCCCACTGTATCCCCCCAGCAGGACTCAGTTTCCCCCAGTTTTGTATCTATTAGTAGCACTCGGCAGCCAGCAGCAGGGCAGCTGGCCTTTGGCTGGAAAGGAAGTGGACACAGGAATAGAACAGATGTGCATTCTTCATCCCGCTCTCTGGGGTCTTCGATGGTATGTGGGTTAGAACGCCCCGAATTGCCAGACCCACTATGGTGCAGATGCACCTCCCAGATGCCTCCGTGGAGGGCTCAGGAGTGGTGCTGGGCTGGCCACTGATCTGTCAAAACAGAAAGGCCTGGGGAGGGCCCGGGAGAGCAGTACATTTTAGGTCCTAGGTGGAGATTGCTAGGAGGAAAACAAGTTTGTTCTGAGCCAGTGATCTGCAGCTGCTGCTGGATGTGAGCATGGAATGTGGGGAGCCGTGGCCTCTCAGCCAGCCCCAAAGATGGGGCAGACATACCACCTCCCTAGGAATAAGCAAGTCTCATAGTGTTTTCTGAAATAATGGACAGTTATTTTGTTTCACTCACAACTTGCTCTGGGAAAGTGCAGTTTTCCCTAACTCAAGGAGAAGGACTTTCAAAGTACTCTGGAAGATGTTTTTCTGATGATGGTGAGAATTGGGAACTTCTAGTGTAGTCTTTGTTTTTATGTAATAAGTCCATGTGGTACAAATTTTATGTAATAAGTCCATGTGGTACAAATTGCATGTCAAGTGCATTTCGGAACACTGTCTACTCCATCCTCCACCAAGCAGGTATCCTTCTCATTATCCGTGTCTGCCCACATTACGCCCACAGGCAGAAAGTGTTAGCCAGCATCTGAGCCTGTGACTCCTGGGGCTCAGGTCACAGGCAAGAGCATGTGCAGCTTGATTCATTCAGCCAGCATTTGCCAGGCGCCCACTCTGTCCCCTTTAACAGACACTGATCTGTGTAGAGGGACACAGAGGTCAGCACCTGCATGGCTCTACAGAGTCTTTGTGAGATATCTGAAAGATGAAGAGGAGAAGAAATATGGCAGAGGGCCGGCCAGACAGCCCGATAGACTAAAGTGCCTGCTTAGGCAGGCACAGCAACTAGGGTTTGATCCCCCGCGTGCTGTGCTGGCCCTGCCTAGGGCATGCTGAGATGGCAATTGAGGCTGGGCAAGGTGGTGTGCGCCTGTAATCCCAGCGCTTGGGAGGCTGAAAACAGGAGAATCACTACGGGTCTGATCTGTGTAGTGAGACCCTGTAGGCCCTATACTAAAATACAAAAGAAAGAAAAGAAAAGAAATATGGCCAGTAGTTAATTTAAGGGATAAAAACATTTTAATGGGACACAGGGCTCCAGTCAGGAGTTAAGTCCTGACTCGTGTCCCTCGTAGTACCTGACTGCCTTGTCATCATGTGGCCCCAGCAGTGTCCATTTGGATCCCTGGTGGCATTAACCACCTCTGGATCTGACAGCTTGTGTGCATGCCCTCCTGTCCTGTTTTCCTTCCAGACCATAGCCACAGAGGTCCTTTTAAAAAATACCTTAGGTTGCTCAGAGCTACCCACAATAAAAGCTGAAGCCACCGTATGTGCAGTGAAGCCTTGCATAACTTTGCCCCTCTCCTTTCCCTCCTGCCTCCCAGCTCTGTGTGGAAAGCTTTGGGCTGACCTACCTGAGGCACTGTGTCCTTCCCATGTGCTCCAGTGTGGTCTCTCTCTTTAGTCTAGCGAGTATCTGCGTAAATGCCACCTCCTCAGACAAGCTTCCTCAGGACACTGCAAAGTACAGTGACCATCTCGGTCACTTCCTGGTAGGGTACACACTCAGAGCCAGGATTTCAGGAAGGGGGCTGGATGACAGACACGCTGTGCTTGTCAGAGAACCCCTCTGCTAATGAGCTCAGTTGCTGGTGTGCTGTTGGGAGCCTGGGCCTGCTTAGAGATGGGCCCTGCAGCTGTGAGCTGAAAGGGAACACGCCCCTCTCTGGCCCCTCCCTTCTTCCCCTGCTTCCTGGCTGCCATACCAAGAGCTGCTGACCTCCGCCAGCCCCCGTGCCTGCTGTTTCAGCCCGGAAGGCAGCCGACCATGGACAATAGCCATGAGCCAGAATAAACCTCTCTTCTAAGTCACAGGTGTACAGAGTTCTGTCCCAGTGAGGAGAAACTGAGATGGCAAATGACTGAAATGAAAGAAACCACTAGTATCAATTCTGGAGCATCCAGGAAGGTCAGAGCTCACTCTCCCAGGAGGAAGGACAAAGAGCTCCACTGGACAGCCCATATTTATTTGCTTTTCCAACAGAGGAAGAAGATACTGAGGCAAGGCAAGAACTGAGCAGCATCTTGGGAGTCAGTTCAGAGACTTCCAAGCAATAAATTTTGCCAATTAAGAGGACTTTTTCTCTCTAAGGTTGACAGCTTGGTTGCTCCAGAATAGGGGGTGTCAGCAGCCCGTGTCTTTAGCCCCCTCAGCTATGGTGTTACCTTGACTTCCAAGCAGTGTGCATATCTGTTCAGCAACACAGCCGCCCTTGTTCAGCAACCTAACCCTGTGTAGCCTAATCCCCAGCACTTCTTCCTTTTTTTTTCTTTTCTTTTTTTTTTTTTTTTTGTAATTGCAGCAGTTGAAACCTTATAACTTGAGGTTGGATAGGCACAGGCATCGTCAGATTTAGTACCCGCTATAGCAGACTAGCAACAGAAATAAAAGACACAAGGATGTTAATAGTGTCAATCACTATAGAACCCAAGATGGGTCTGGTGACAGCAGACTTCACCACGGGTTTGGAGATTTCCTCCCTCTCTCTGTATGGCCACATATTCCAGGATGACATCCACAAAGACATCACATTATTAACTATACTGAGCCATCCTATTTTTTGTCTGTTTGTTTAGATGTCTTTTTGTCCATGAAGTTATGGATATGTTTACTTTTTGTTAGCAGGTTTTAAAACATTGTTTTAAACTACCAAGGTCTAATTTTATTTGTGGGAGGCAACCATACTCCCCCTTTTTGCTTACTTAATTGATTTTTAATAAGGTGATATGCTTTTTTTCTTAAGGTCTGGCCTTTAGTGAGAATGTGTCTTTGGCCATAATTATCTTTTTGCTAAAGGCTTAACCCTGTCTTGTTGCCTATAATATTTATAATTAAATTAGCTGTCAATAATGTTTTTTCCCTCTAAAGACCTATCCCTAGTGGCAATTAGAGAAGCCTGGGCGCAGTTTGCGTCTTAACTGCTCCGATCTGAGAAGGGCCGGTGTAAAGGGAGACTGCAGTCAGAGACCCCTCCAGAGAGTTAGTCTATGGCCTCAGGTAGAGGTCCTGTTGTAGCTTACCGGTTATGTACTGTCTTTCCAAGGTTGAGCTGGTGGGTCCCAGTAGAAGGAATCCAGCATGTTTATCATTGGTTTTATCTGTATGATCACTTGAAGTTTGGCAGCCTCTAGGCAAGAATAGACAAATTTATTTGGAGAAATTAGAGCATGCATAAATTGAAGCATGCATCCTTGAATGCAAAAGCAGGTTTGAGAAGGAGCTAAGACTAGAAATGGTTCTTATAGAACTGAAATAGTGATTGTAACCTTCTGTCTCTTAGATCTTTCTACTGATAGAGGCTGATATTTTGTCATAATTCTCTCTACTTTTTTAAGTTATCTGACCTGAAGAATTTAAGGATTTTGTTGAGCCTTTATAGATTTTATTGTAAGGTATTCTTAATGACCCTAACAATGGTCAGCTGTTGGTATAGCTGGAAACTACCAGAAGGGGTTAGTAATTGGAGTTCCTTTCGATATCTAGCTTATTCTTATGACATTGTTTTATACATCATGTGGTTATACTTTCCTGCTTGATGTTCAAAACCAAGCTAAAGTGAGACCTGTATCTATTAAAATTAACCTCTGCTATCTATCAAGGTCAGTTAAGTCTCTTCAAGATTTACCTCAGAACCATGTTCAGTGTCTCTCACTTCTGTCATTGTCAGCCATCAAATCAGTCAAAGTCATTGCTTGACCAGTTGCCTTCTATGAAATCTTTGGGACTTTCTCTCTTGGTCTCTCCTTAGGCATACTATACACTGTTAATTTTTACACTCAGTGGTCCACCAGTCTCCCTGGTCAGAAGGCTGGATGACTCACCAGAGTTGTAGGATGTCAGGAAAAAAAAAATCTTTAACATCCTGGGTCCTCATTGACCTTGGAGGGCTAGTGCCAAAATATTGGCTGTTCTTTTAGCCCATCCATTTTTCTAGTTTTGGTCTCCAAACTTCAGTTTTTGAACAACCAGAAGAGAAAATTTGGAACATTAGCATTGCAGTGGGAGCAGTGAACTTCAGTATTATAATTTTACCTGAATATAAAAAAATTGAAATATAACATATAACTATTATTTCTTACCAGCTATGGATGTTCAAATAGTTGAGTCCCTGTAGACTGTTAACCGATAGCAGTTATATGGTTTTACAGAGAAAACTTGAAATGAAAAGCCATACATAGTATTTTAGCATTACAATCACAATGACATTTTTATAACACACTTCAATGTCCATCTTACTATAGAATAGCCTTTTTATTCAGTCATCTCCATCTAAACATAAAGAGTTCTTATCTAATTTGTTGTCCTATAATGGGATGTCATTGAAAAAGTTTGTGACATCATCTGGACTGTTCAATGTCTAAGCATCTCTAAGTGTAGTAGCACACATATAGCATACACATCATATAAGTTTTTGTTAAAACATTATCATTTTACTCAACCCCTTGTTGGCTTGACATGATCCTCCTATCATAAGTAGCTGAAGTACAAGAAAAACCAGATGTCTGAGTCTAAACAATAATGTTTATCACCATAATTCCAGTTTTACATCCTGGAAGACCTATACATCTGAATGCATACATTTACTGTACCATGAGATTAGCAATAATGAATTTTCATAGCCATATGAAAACTTTTGTCTTTTAATTTAGTTTTATACCAAGAGCATCTTTTAATAAGAAATCTTTTTGCTTTATTTATAGAAAACCTAACCTTTTATTGATGAGCAGTGTAAATATATCACAATAACATTCTTAACAACATTGAAGTGTCTCCCATGAGACTATGGAGACTACTGGGGCCCCAATAATGAACAAGCAACAAAGAACAAGAAATACTGCCAGGCAGCTGCTTCCTTCTTCACCAAAGGAAGACATGCCATCAGTTGCTTCCTAACCTAAGGGATTTCTGTTGAATTATCTTAACAAGTTTTTAATAATCAGTGAGAACCCAATCATAACAATTAACACATTATTTTTTGGCCAGTGAAAGATTCCCAAGTTATATGCAGACAACAACATGCATTATATTTATAAAGTCAATCTTAATGTCATTTTGATGCATCGGCAACCTGGGTGGAAGCATGTCTTTAATTGTAATAACATTTGCCTATAAGCCAACTTAAATTACAGACAAATGTTTCAAAAATGGAAAAAGAAAAATTTGAACTCAAGTAAAACAGCTGTTTACAGATTGGACAGACAGACAAATACATATAAGACAATCTTTATAAAATCAGAAAGCATTCATATTTTGAGCAAATGGAATTATAATGACTCTTAAAGTGTTTTGTTCATAATTTAAATAGGTTAAAATTTCTTGGAGGTCAGTTAACATAGATCTCATAATAATTTAGAAGGAATAAAAACCTTTTACTTATACTCAATAGTTTTTGTATTTTGTTTTGTCTTAAGACTACTGGCAACTTTGTGTCCCTTTACTTCAAGTGTAGCCTCTAGGTGGGTCATCTCCACACATTCTGTCACCTGCTCAAACCTTTTCTTCTAACAGCATTTCTGGGATTTCTCACTCTGGAAGACCTAACACAGCAAGAATATGTCTAAAACAATTATAAAGATTTATGCCAGTCAGAAATCAACAGCAATTTCAGGTAGAATTGTATGCCTGATCTTAATCAGTATAGGTCTTACTGCCTGTGTCCTCTTGAGCCCGGAAATAAAAAATTCTGTAAGATTTAAATTTGATTGAGGCTTTTGTTTAGGATGGGCTTTAACAGGATTCAGCTCCACAATGATTTTTATGATGTTTCTAGCTCTGACAGCCCCCTGGTGTCTTTGCTTTGGCTCCCACCAGGCCTGCAACCTATCTCTGGCTCCATGTTTGTGGTACCCTAGCACCTATTCTAAGGTCAAATATGATTGTAACTTTTATTTATAGGCTCAAAAGCCAATTGGGTCATGATAGTTTTGGTCCTACTTATCAGCAGCTAGTGCCTCCACCATTTGATAACATAAGAGCGGCAACCATGCATGCCGAGAAAGGGCAGGCACATGCACTCTGCAGTATGGAAGGTGAGCCTAGCTCTTCATCAGTGCTGGGACAAAAGTGCTGCTGCTGGCCCCTCTGAGCCAGGGCACGCAGCCCATGTTCCCCACCAAGTCTGACATGACTTTTCGACAAAGCAGTCATTTGGGTTCTTCCCACCTCACCTCTCCAAGCGAGGCCCCAGGCCCAGATCTAGGTTCCTGCAGTGCCACAGGCCAGCACTGCCTGTCTAGCTTCTTCCCCTGGCCAGGGGTCTGTGAGAAGTTGTAGGAAGCTGAACCCAGCAGTTTCTCCCTATGCTGAGATTTTTGGCTCTTAGCTGTCCCTGTAGAGTCTGTAAGGATCTAGATGGATATATGCTGACTTGTTTTGGCCCAAGCCTTTGAGATCAAACTAGTCTCTCCCCAGACACCTGTGGCAGTGGTGACTGACCAGTTTGTAAAGACTCCTATGCCTAGGAAGTCAATGCTTCCCAAAGAGCCTCTGCTGGGAGCATTTGTGTTTCCTCTGAGCCTGAAGTAGGAGCTGTTGACTGTGAGCTCTGTAATAGACCTAACACTGAGCGGACCAGATTCCAAGTTGAGAAAATTCCAGGGGAAATCATTTTTCTTCTATCATGTGCCCTTGTAAGATTTTTTCCAATTATCTCCCAATTATCTATATAGTGCCTGTCTGAGGAAACCATGGATTATCTTTGGTTACCTTTCGGAGCATTTTTGTTAAGCCTTTTCTTGGCACAAGGAGCCCCTAAGAATTTAGTGTGGCTTTTTCTAGAGTTTTCAGGCCAAACCAGTTTTTTTTCTGAATGCCTCTGGGGGTGATAACCCTGACACCTGAGACTGGGGCCTTTTGCAGAGAACTCCATAATAGAGCTAAAAGTCATCTGTGGTTTGCTCTGTGTTTTATTCCAAGATAATTAAACAAGCTGCTTTTCACAGATGGAAAACTTACCCTTTTCTTCCTTGGGGAGAGCTTTTTCTCTCCCTCTCTTCTCCAGGTCCCCCTAGCAAAGTTTCTTCTTGTAAAAGCCTTTTCCATCTCAAACTCTTTTTACTGAGTGGACTTTACATGTTTAGGCTAAAAGTCCTAGTCCAAGTATTTCAGGTCCCTGTCCAGGGGCCAGTTATCAGGGTCTGGACCCAGCCCTGATCACTAAAAGAGTATACGGTGAACAGCTTAAATAAAAGAGACAGTAGTATGAACTTTGGAGCATCCAGAAAGGTCAGAGCTCTCTCTCTGGAGTAAGGATAAGAGCTCCACTGGACAGCCCATATTTATTTGCTTTTCCAACAGAGGAAGGGGATACTGAGGCAAGGCAGGAATGGAGCAGCACTGTGGGAGTCAGTTTAGAGATTTCCAAGCAATAAATTTTGCCAGTTAAGAGGACTGTTGGCTCTTGAAGGTTGGCAGCTTTATTGCTCCAGAATTGGGGGTGTCAGCAGCCCATACTTCAGCCGCCTCAGCTGTGGTGTTACCTTGACTTCTGAACAGTGTGCATATGCTCCAACACAGCCAGATGCCCTTGTGTTCAGCAACTTGACCCTATACGCCATGATCTCTGACACTTCCTCTTCCCTAGAAAGCCACACTGCCATCATGGGGTCCACCCACGCGCCCTCATTAAACCCTCATACTCTCCCCATGAGAAGAAAAATCTCAAATATCATTAACATATGAGTTGTGTGGTTTGGTTTTCTCTTGTTTTGTTTGTTTCATTTTTTCTTTTTTTGATAGTGCTGGAGATAAACCATGACCTCCCACTGCGCTGTATGCCTAGCCCTTTCTTTCTTTCTTTTTTTTTTTTTAGGAGCTAAGTTTTATTATTACAAATATAATTACAGACAAACAGACCATTTTAATACATGATAAAACATTTCCTTATATAGCACACAAATAATATATAAATTAATTTCACAGCTGAACAACAGACTTTTCTGGTTGTACTGGGGCTGACCCAGGGCCGAGACACTGATCCTACCTTCCCAGTCAGTTACTTATTTCTTTACTTATGTACTTACTTTATGAGACAGGGTCTCACTATGCAGTTCAGACAGGCCTTGAGCTCACTTTGTAACCCAGGCTGGTCTCAAACTTGCAACAGTCCTCCTGCCTCAGTCTCCCAAGTGCTGGGATTATACGCTTATGCTACCACACCTATCTCTGAACAAATACTTTTAAAAGTTAATACATTAAACAAGTTACTGCATCAGCTCATTAAAATTTAAACACATTTCTGAGCATGAGCTGTGAATTTCTTATTATCAATAGGATATTCAATTCCATATCATTTTCCTTGTTTATAATAGCAATACAGAATTTGTCACAGACTTAGTTTTTAAACAAGTCTACTGTATACAACTATGTAGTGACTCTACATTATAGAAAATGCATAGAAGTACAGACTACATTAATCCTTGCCTATATCTGTAAATGAATTGAAGCAGATAACAACAGTTTGCTTTTAGATGCAATTTACAACATGGGCCCTGAATGACATTATGAATCTGAGCCAGCTGTGTAACCCAAGCCCTTGGCAGGCTGCCACAGGAGAACCACTGAGCTCAAGGCCAGTCTGAACTACATAGTGAGACCCTATCTCCAAAACAAAGCGAAACCATTATGAATGTGAAAATGAAAACTGTATTTTCCAAACTCAAAATGTTGATATCCCAATAACCTAGCCCTTTTTAAATTTTTTTCTTTTTTAACTTTTTAATTTTCGGTGCTGTGGACCAAACTCAGGATTTCCTGCTTGTGAGACAAGCATTCTATTACTGAGCCAGATCCCCAACTCCTCTTATTTTTTATTTCAAGACAGGGTTTCACTGAATTGTCCAGGCTAAGCTTGAACTTGCAGTCCTCCTGCCTCATCCTCTCAGATTGCTGGCATTGCAGGTGTGAGCCACCATATCCAGCTTGGGGGTGAACACGACCTTTTGGGGACACATTCAAACCATAGCAGAAGTGAATGAAGACTTCTCTAGAAGAGGACTTTTTTTGTTGTTTGTTTTTTGTTTTTTTATTTTTTCTCTACTTTAAAGAAAGTTCTATAGGATGTTCAGAGTTTCACTACTAGATCGGACTCATAGTGATCTGCCTGTTTACGGCCTCCCAAATGCTGGGATTACAGGCGAGCACCCCCACGCCCAGTCTCAATT
>NDGN011552733.1:0-29897 GCA_002564285.1 Tympanoctomys barrerae | reverse complement strand
GCCCCCTGGTGGGCTGAGCTGGCCACACACACACAATAAATAAATAAATAAATGTTAAAAAAATAGTTTTTTTTTAAAAAATCATTTTTTTAAAAATAATTGAAATCTTCTTTCAAAGCCTGAGCTGTTCATGGTAATGAGTAATTTGAAAATAAGTAAGTGCTAAAACATGCAACCAAATTTAGAGTCCCTAAGAATTAACTTGACATGTTAAATGATTTCTGTCCGATAAATCGCCATGAATTAACTTGATTCCTAACCACTCATTTAAAAATGTATTGAGTCTTTGTAGCTTATCACAGAATACCCCGAGCCCCGCCCCCGCAGGATGCCCACGGTGCTGTGCGACTTCTGATAAGGTTCGGAAAGTGGCTTATGATAGCAGATGTCAACTCTGTTTTCCCCACCCCTCAAAGAGCCCACAAAAGCTTCTTATTGTCAACTACTGGTGACTCTAGAGGCTCCCAGCAAAGTCTAAAGCCTCCTGTAGAGCTGATAAAAATGAAAGTGGCTGAATGAATTATGCTGTGCTCTGAGGATGAATATTTATTAAATTCCATAGGGGAACAGCCAGCAGTAAAAAGCATCCCGCTGGCCGCAATTTGGAAATGGTGGCTTCCAGCAAACACTCCTAAGTGCAATTTTTAAACAATACTGCAGCTCTGGAATACACACTCCTCCTTTAATGACTAAGTTCAGGCTCTGCAGCTACATCATTAAATTAATTGGCTACTAAATGAGTAATTGTATAGAGTATGTATATTATAATATTCAAGAGGCAGGGAAGACAGCTTAGGGGCTGGGGAGACAGCTCAGTAGAATAAGCGCTTGCCTGGCAAGCACAGGGTCCTGAGTTCAATCCCCAGTATCGCAAAATATATATATTCAGAACAAAGAAATGATTAGAAGAAAATCCAACTTGGGAACTTACATATGTAGTACTGTAAAGTAAAACAACATAAAATTATGGTACTGTATTATACAGTATGGCCAGCAAAAATTACTTATAAAGTGTATTGTACAAAAACAGACATTGAGGCTGCATAAGTAGAGTGTGCAGAGCTGTACCCAGGAAAAGGGTCCTTAAGTCTGAGCAGCAGGTTGTACGTCTAAGTAGCATACCTTGGGGCTGGGGAGATAGCTCAGCAAGTCTAAGCACCTGCCTGGCAAGTGCCAGGACCCAGCTTTGATCCCAAGTACAGTGTGCCGAGCCGGTCCCAGAACCCCTTGTGCGCCTTGCCAGCCACCAACACTGGGCACGATGGTACACGCCTGTAATCCCCGCACTGGGGGGGGTGAGACAGGAAGATCACTACAAGTCTGAGCTGCGTAGCAAGACCCTGTACCAAATAAATAAATAAAGATTAAATAATAAATAAGGTCCTAAGTCCAAACCATCATTAAGCAGGTAGGTTGTTAAATGAAGAACATCTGTATTAGACATCGTATTATCAGAACAGTTCAGGAGAGATGCCTTGTTTTTCTTAAGAACGCGTGCTGTCTGACAACCTTCATACAGCAGCCCCTGCCATCGACACGTCAGCTGGCTGCAGGCAGTACTGATCCCTCACAAGGAGGGCAGAAAAGGGAGGGATGAAAGGGATGCAGAAGCCCCAGGACGCCTTCGGACACGGCAGCGACGTGGAACGCGCCCGTCAGGCTGCTCCTGTATTTCTTGGCTGCGCTTTCCTGACACCTTAGCAGCGTCCGTGAATTCTTCAGGGTTACACTGAGCACGTACTTAAATGTTGCTGGACGCTGTGTTTCGAGAAAACATAGCTCCTTAATGAAGAGCTGCACAGGTCCCTGCAAGGGACCGGGGTGACTGAGACACTACCAAGAAGCTATCCCAGCACCACGAGCCTGCTGGGGCCTGGAAAAAGTATCGGGAATGGCGGCGGCATGAATGGAGCCGCTGCTCTGTCCACCTCTGCAGTAAATACTTTGGAGGACAGTGCTTATTACTAAAATCCAAAAGTATTAGTATTTTAGATAAATAAGGTACGTGTAAATAAGCTTATTAACCAGGGGTATAAGACAGAAATTAAACACAAAACATTTAGCCAAGAATAACAGGATAACTAATTGTGCAGTTGTTTTCTGTGGTGCAAAATACAAATCCCTTAAGAAAATATGTGCACCCTTATGAGAGCCATTTCTGCATATCAGAAACTTTCAAAGGTCACCTCACTTCTGAAGAGTTTCCTTATATCTGAGAATGTTCTTAACGCCAAATGAATCAGTTTTATTGTGGCCTGAGGAACTGCTGGAAGCAGAGGGCCTCAGTGAGTGTACCTAAGACCCTATGGGCTCCAGGCTCTCCTTGCTTCAAGACCAAGTTCTCTTCCTGCAACAAAGTTGTCAAGTGGTCACGGATTGAGGAGTTGTAGATGGCACATGCCCTGCAATATTCAGAGCAAAGAAACGCTCGGAGGAAACTCCAGCTTGATGGCTTTGCTTTTGTTTGCACAACTCTCACACGCAGCGCTATAGCATTGTTATGTGTATTATTACAATGTGAAACTACAGTACTACACAGTGCAGTCAGCAGAAGTTAGTGTGTAAACAAGGTGTACTGCACACTGAAAAAAGCCACTGAGGCTCCATAATAGGATGTCCAGATCTGTACTCCCTCCAAAAACAGGTCATAAGCGGGACAGTGATTAACCGAGCAAGCTGTTAAACAAGAAATGTGTGTAAGTTTGCAAGGTGCCAGTGTCACTGAACGGCGGCAGCGCCTGGCCGCTCTGAGTGGCCTTGCCGCCAGACATTAGGAGAGCCCAGCTTAGATGTGCAGGGATTAGTTTTGCTCCTGGCAAGAACACTGAATGACCAGTGTGGGTGTCGGAGATAACAGTCTGTCCTTTTGGGATCTTTTCTCTTGGGAGTCATAAAGAGACGCACAGAGATGAGGGTCCTGCCAGGGCTACAGTTACAAAGTTCTGTTGAGCTGTTTTCTGAACCCTTTAATTCCTGCTTTCAACGGGAGGAGCACACACCATGTTGCCAATCTGCTGGAAAGACACGCCGTGTGGAGAGATGGAAAGCCCAGGTTATACCTCTTCTCAGATGACCACTACCTTTCTGATGACCAAACTGAAACCTTTCTCCTTTGTTTCCTTAACTAGACTGTGTCTTTGCTGTCTAGAGCAACCGCTTGGTGTGGTTTTGTCACTAGCTGCCTGTACTCCACACTTCCTGAGTATCTCAGCTAGGAAGATGCCAGTCAGGATACCTGACACTTTATTTTTCAGCAAGAGAATTTTAAAGTTCTACTGTGGACACTCTGTGTATCTCTAGCCTAATCTTCATGGCCTGGAGTTTTCTCTGAGTCCCTCATGGCCTTGTGCTGGTTACCAGGGACAGGTTGGCCAAGAGCTTTGATAGACAGGGTCTGGGTTAACCAGGTAATCCCCTAAACTCCTCACTCGGCCTCTGATTTACTCCTTGACCAGAGAATTCCATGCTGTCTCGTAGCGTAATCTGCCTTGATCAAGACTAAGAGTAGACCTTTTTAGCAGCCACGTTTGCCATTCCTCTTTTAAAATGGGAGTAGGGGGTGGGTATTTTCGAAGACTTTTGTTTTACTCTACAAAATCAAGAATGCTACACTAAAAATGTTCCATTGCTACCCCCACCCCAGCATCAGAGCTTTAAAAAAGGAAGTAGGTGCCGGTGTGCTCCGCTCTTGTTGATGGATGGGCTGGCTTTCCCGATGGGAAAGTGCACTGTGGAGACTCAGGACTGTCACTTGGCCACAGACGGGGAGCCAGAAGCTACCCCCGACCTCCCCAAGAGGGCTCCTCCAGCCCCTAGAAGGCAGAGAGCCAGGTGGACTCTAAGAACCTGGGGAATTCTTCCTCAGTTGGTGTCAGTTTTACATTATGATCGGTATTACTGATGGCCTCAGTGAAGTCTAAACTGTAGGGTCGAGCAGTTTCTATGTAAAATGCTTATGAAATACTTTTAATTACTTAAAAAAAAAAACTAGCCTTTCTGTATTCCAAAGCAAATACCCCAGGGTTGCCAGCCTCAGTCAGGGTTCCCTTTCCTCCCTCACTGAGACCTGGTAGAAAAGCAGAGAGTTCAGGCCCTGCTGGAGGGTGGGGCCGTCCACTTCGCAGCAGTCCTAGGGTTTGGAGCATTTTATGTATTCATTTGCCTGTGCTCCGTTTTGTGAACCTGGGGCTTTAATGAGTTCCCTAAGTAAGACCCCCTCCCCCAGGGTACCTCCAGGAGGCTGATCTGCATATTTACAAACACCACTCTAAGTCCTGTCTTCTCCAGCCTAAGGCTGTGAGGGGAGTAGAAGAAAGGAGACCCTCGGTAATTACAGCTTGCTTTGACCTGCTTTTCCCGTGTGCCCTGCCTTTCCTTCTAATTAACTCCATGCTTTTCTGGGCCTTTCTCTTTTTATGGCCGAAATCAAGAGCTCTTCCCTTTTATTGGTGAGCTCAAGCTACCAGAACAAAACGCTGTGAACAGAGTGGCTTAAATCATAGAGATGTACTTTCTCACAGCCGTAGAGGCTCCAGATCCAGGGTCACGGCGGCGGCCAGTCTAGCTCGTGGTGAAGGCTCCCTCCTGTTTGTGTCTGCGCCATCCCTGTGTGGGGGAGGGTAGGGAGGCGAATGAGGGATGTGGGAGCAGGGGTCAGAGGCCCCCCGATACCCTGTTGGATCAGGGCCGCCCCCTCATGACCACATTTAACCTTATTCTGGAAGCCCCTCTGCGTGTATCTCCAGGTACAGCCATAAGGTGCCAGAGGGGCAGGGGTGGGTAGCAATGCTCAACTGTTGGATGCTTCATTAGTTTTGGATTTGGGAGAACTTTTTAATGCTTTGGAGAGAAAGTTCAAAAAGTATAGGAGCTTAAAAAGCTAGGCATGGTGGCACATCTGTATCCTAGTACTCTGGAAGGCTGAGGCAGGAAGATCATATGCTTGAGCAGGACTGGGCAATTTAGGGACATCTTGAGACCTTGTCTCAAAAAATATAAAGCCTTGAAGATATAGCTCAGTTGAAGACCCTGGGTTCAATCTCCAGTACCACCAACACAAATAATAATAGAAACAGCCAAAGGTCTTTTCTGTTCTGTTTGAGCCACAAAAAAATCACAAAAGAAATTTCTCCAATATATTTATGGATGGGCAAAACATCCATGCTGCTGTCCTCTTTTAAGGCTCAGTTGCAAATCCTGGCTCAAGCATCTAGGAACTTGACTTCTAGCCAGTCACAGGACCCTTGGGCAGCAGTGTCCTCCTCTGCTCTGACGCCTTGTGGAGTTGTGCTGTCTGACACCGGGTCTGGCATGAGCGAGGGTGACGAGTGCTGTCACAAGCCTAATGCAGGCAGAGGAAGCAGGTTCTCCCTACTTAGGAAATGATTCATGAAACACACAGCGCCGGCAAGGCCTTAGCAGTTTTTGCAGACCTTAGCTTGCACTTAGTTCTTCAGCCTTCTGAGGTTACACCTATTTGGTAGACAAATTATGGAAACATTATGGACACACGATCTAATAATTTGATTTTGAATATATAATACTATCCAAGTATATTATAAACTGTACTTTATAAAACATGTCTTATGGTAGAACTCAGGAAATGTTAAGAAATAAAGATTTTAAAATGTGGAGGTCCCTAGAGAGGCTTAAAATCATGCTTTCTAGGGCTTTGTTTTAGAGTACTCTTTTTTGTCAAAACTTAGACAAATTTATCAAGGCATAACATTTGCATATAGGTAGGGGGCACATTATGGTAAAGGAACGCATGAGTATAAGCACTCTTTTCCTAGTCCTTTAGAAATACAGATTGTCTAACTGGCTTACTCTTGGTGCTTCTCATTGATCATCTGTCCCCCATTCCATTCTTGGTCTAAAAGATCAACTTATTAGTTTTGCAAACATGGTGCTTATCTTTATGTCAGGCTTATTTCATTGGACATATTGACCTCTAGTTCCATCCATGCAGCTGCAAAGGACAAAATTTCATTTTTTGACTGAATTGTGTGTGTGTGTGTGACATCTCCTCATCCATTTATCCACTGATGGGCATCTGGATTGATTCCATGGTTGAGCTGTTATGCTGTGTCAATACGCACTGGTGTGCACGTGTGTCTTTGGTAGACCCAGTAGAAGTGCTTCATTCTTGTGTTTATCAGTTTTTAGAGTATTCTCCATGTTGTTTTCTATTGTAGTTATACTAATTTACATCCCCACCATAGCATATGAATTCTCTTTCTCCACATCCTCACCAGTACTTGTTATTTCTCATCTTTTTTATGACAGCCATTCTGTCTGGGGTGAGATGATAGCTCATAGTGGGGTTTTTTGTTGTTTGTTTTGGTTTTTTTTTTATGGGAGGGTCTACAGGGTCTCACTACTAGATCGAACTCATAGTGATCTGCCTGTTTACAGCCTCCCAAGAGCTGGGATTACAGGTACGTACCACCATGCCCAGTCTTAATTGCCGTCTCAACGTGCCCTGGGGACAGGGCCGGCATGGCAGGTCCAGGGATTGAACCCCTGGCCCCGGCACCTGCTTGCAGGTGCTTTAATTCGCTGAGCTATTTGGCCAGCCTTCATTGTGGTTTTTATTTGCATTTTCCTGGTGATTGGTAAAGCTGAGTGTTTTTTCATGTGTTGGCCATTTGTGTCTTCTTTGAGAAGTGTCTGGTTAGTTCTTCAGCCTATTTTTCAATTAGATTGGGGCGTATTCACATTTTTTAAGTTCCTTATGTAACTGTAGATATGAATCGTTTTGTCAGAGGAATAATTTATATTTCCTCTCATTCTGTGTAAGTTATTTTAATCCTGTTTCTCCTTCACACTGTAGGAGTCTGCCCATTTGACATAATCCAATTTGTCTACTTTTCCTTTGTTGCTTATGCCAACAGGGACATATTGTTTCTGTCAGTTATATGGCAGTACAGAAGAGTCACAAGAGCAGGGCCTTGTATTCACATTGTATTCAGAAGAGAGTTCTAAGACTGTGTGGACAATGAGATTCAAGTCCTAGGTCCCCCATTTAGTAACTGTGTGACCTCAACAATACACCTAACTTCTCCATTTTTCTCATCTCTATAGTGAGGATAATATAGTTTTACTCGTAGGGTCATTGTGAGGTTGAAACTGGAAGGGGTTGGGAGTTTAGCTTAGTGGTAGGAGTATGTCCAAGGCTTGGGTTTTGATTCACAGTGGGTGGGAAGGAGTAAGGGAAGGGAAGATGGCAAAAATTTAAGAAATAAATCCTTAGCAGGCCATCTTTCACATTTGCACACTTTGAAATGTTAGTTCCCCACATCAATCACCTTTGGTTCCCACCTTTATTCTCCCATAAAATAAGAAGCCAAAACACAATTTTGTAACTATAAAATTCTTGAGCAAAATGCTCAATTTAGATCATGTTGAGCATGTGGTGGCAGTACCCACACTCCCGTGCATGAAGTGGGTCTCACTGCACTGCACCGTGTAGAAACCCAAGCCTGCTGTGGCAGGGGGAGGAGCCCCCAGTGAAGTGCACCCCAGGCAGGAGTGAGGGTGGTGCGGTGCGGAGAACAGGCCCAAGCAGGACCATCCTCCTCGAGCTGTGCTCATGGGACCTGCAGAAGCCTGTGCCCCCTGCTGCCTCCCCGCTGCACCAGTTTCCCATCTCAGGAAGTGGCCCTGCTGTCCCCACCCCCAGCTACCTGGGCCAGAACCTAGGATGGCAGTGGGGACCCCTCAGAGCTTTCAATGCTAACAGCATGCTGCACACGTGTGCCGTGAGTTGTCCTCTGTGGACCTAGGAGAACCTAGCATGCATCTTTGTCTGCTCTTAAGTCAGTCCTGATCTAACTATCCAGCTCCATTTTCTTTGTCCTGCATCCCACACATCTGCAGGTCCTAGGCTCCAAAGGACAGATCCTCTGCACTGCCACCACACCTAAACTGCTGCTCTACATTTTCTGGATGCTCCAAAATCCTCTTTCCTCATCTGTGAAACTCCTCTTCAGGCTGTCTCATACCCATTCCCCAGAGCCAGAGTGACATTTTCAAAGCATGAATCAGACACTGTACCTTTCTTAAAGCTCTCCAGTGGCTTCTCCTTCCACTGAGAATAACACCCTTTTCCAAGCTCCGAGTCATAGCCCAAATCTACATCCCCCACCATACCTGCAGCACCCTGGAGACCCACATACTCGTTCTGTGGGAGGGCAAGGAACCCCTCAGAGGCCGCCTGGACCACCATTGACAAGGTCCTCGCCTTCAATTGTACATTGGCCTGTTAGCCTACTTGACTCTTCAGAACTTGCTCGAACAATCTTGGTTTTGTAGTCCTGTCTCCCTGCTAGAATGGAAGCCTCATGAGGGCAGAGGCCATCCTGCCCACTGCTGTGCTATGTGCTCTAGGGCAGCCCCTGCCCTCTCTGCAGTTCCATGTCTGCAGATCCAACCACCCACACATGAGAAGTATTTTTAAATTACATCTGTACTGAACATACACAGATTCTTCTCGCCATCATTCTCCAGACAGTAGAGGACACTTTATGCAGCATTCACGTGGTATTAGGCTCTGTAATCTAGAGATAATTTAAAGTATATGAGAGAATATGTAATATTTTCAGCTGTAGCATTTGCATAGAGTCCATGCAAATGTCATGCATATATCAAACTCGGGACTTATGCACACCAGGCAAGCACTCTGCCACTGAGCTATATCCCCCATCCCACCATGCCATTTTACATGAGTGACTTGACAGTCTGTGGATTTGGGCATCAACAGAGATCATGAAATCAGTCCCTGACAGTACTTCATGTGAGATGAAGAGCATCTGATGATAGTCCTAACACTCAACCAAAAGGACGCTGATAGTTTTGCAAAATCTACACCCATCCCATTATCCTCAGCCCATGGAAGTAGTAGCACTGTCCCCTCAACTGAGCTTTATCTCAGTTCTCTAGCAGTTCACCTGATGTCCTTGGAATTTTAGTAATCTTTAAGTTTGTACTGTCCTGATAATTTAGAACAGTTCATATGAATACATGCTGGACCATCCACAGTGGTCATGGACATGCAAGCCATGAAATCTCTGTGTTTTGCACCTTATAGAAAACCAAGTATATTATAGGAAGGGATGGGAGGGTTTCCTATTCAAAAAGAGCTGGTACGGGGTCTCCTTACACAGCTCAGACTCATAGTGATCCTCCCGTCTCAGCCTCCCCAGCACTGGGATGGCAGGCGTGTACCACCACGCCCCATTTCACTAGCCAGCCCAGGGTTCTGGAGCCAGCACAGCATGCTATACTGGGGATCAAACCCAGGACCTTGTGCTTGCCAGGCAGGTTTTTAGACCTCTAAGCTATCTCCCCAATCCAGGCTTCAGCATTTTTAAAGCCCATATGTCCATCTGTGGGCTCTTCCTTCACCCAGCTTTAGATTGAAGAAAAAAAAACAGTGGTACAGAATGATTCAGTCATGGCAACAATCACTTAAATATTAGGGGGTTTGAGGCCTGAATGGTTTTTTTAATTAATGTCTGGAGAAAGTACTAGCATCTATAGAAGAGAAAATCAGTTCTGTAACTGTGCTGTGCGCCTCCATGTTGCCGCTTCTGTGGCCAGTCGCCTCCTAGGTGACTCGGCTTTTAGATGTATTAAATAGCTCTGCTTCTGTACATAGAAAAACTGTTACTTCCTGAAATTCAGTTTCTTTTATAAAGATTAGGTTTTTTGTAGCTTTCAAGAGGCTCATTTAAAAAAAAAAAAAGTTTCATGATCTGGGAAGTATTTAGGGCTGTGAGAGCAGGCGACACAGCCAGACTTGTGTAATCCTAGAGTGCCAGGAGCAGCAGGGGCCTTCTTCCCTTGCCCAGGTCTAGCCCGAGGTCAGGGAGGGCTGCAGCACAACCTGGCTCTGCCTCTGCCTCTGCACATTCTTGGACCTTAGGTGAGTCATCCACACACGCCCACCGCCCACCTTTCTTTCCTTAACTCTTAAAGAGGAGCCAGTTACACATCACAAGTTCATCTTGATGCTGAAAGCTACTGTTGCTGTGCCTGGCTTGTGGCGAAGCAAACAGAAAGCAGAGGGGCGTGTGGTGGTGCTGTGTGGCTCGTAACGTTAGGAAAATCGGGTGACTGCGCTGGATACTTCTCGTCTTCAAGATGGGAAGTCCTGAAGCTTGCCTGACAAGGTTCTCGAGGATTAAGCAGACAGGAATATACTCTAGGGCTGACAGTATTACCCAAGTGAAAATATCATGATGAGCCACTTGGAACATTGTAGACATTAAGTCCCAGATTTTTAACATACTACTTCTTGGTGTGTCTTTCTGTTTGAAGATACATTTTAATTCTTTTTGTCAGTTTCTTCTTTTCCAACACTTCATGGGATCAGCATGTGTTTTATTGGTAGATCTTCACAGAACGTAATTACATCAGTGAGGGGAACTACTAACATGTACACATTTCAATTCTTTTTCCTCCCTCCAACCACCACCTTTTATTTACTACAACACTCATTTACCTTAAAGTCCTTATAAAGTTAATTATCATACATATGGATTAACAGTCAGGCTCACAGGCCAAAAACAAATACAAAATATGTAAGATGGGTATCGTACATCAGGGTACACTTTCACAGTGTCCATGCCGGGTTACAGTAACTTTTTCTTATTTTGTACTTTATTTTATATAATGAATTTCTCATAATAGAGAAACTATATGATATTTATGATCTCCTGGTGCATCCATTTTCCTACAAAAGACTCAAATTGGTCCTTCTTTATGGCAGAGTACTCCACAGTTACAAAAACCACAGCTGCTTTCTCCATTCCTCTGCTGATATATGGGCCAAGTCCCAGGCTTAGCTATTGAGAGGTGCACTGCTCTAAGTAGGGGTGTGAAGGGATCACAGTAGCATGATGCCTTTACTGTTTGAGGAAGAAGATATCTATAGGAGGAACAGCTGAGTGAAATGGAATTTGTTTTGTTTTTTGGTTTTTGTTTTTCTTTGTGATACCAGGGATTGAACTCAGGACTCTGAGTTTGCCAGGCAAGCGCTTATTCTACTGAGCCATCTCCCCGGCCCTCTTTTTTTTTTGTTTTGTTTTGTTTTTTGTTTTTTTGCAGAACCAGGGTTTTGAACTCAGACTTTTGCACTTGCCAGGCAAGCACTTATTCTACTGAGCCATCTCCCCGGCCCTGTTTTGTTTTTTGAGGAAGCTGCAGACAGATTTCCACAGTGGTTGCCCCGGTTTCCACTCCCATTGTTGCGGAAGGGCTCTTTTCCCCAGGAGAGCTGTTGGAATTCTGCCCTGGTGTCCCTCCTGTATTTAACGTGTGTCTCTGTGGGACAGCATTTCATCTTCACGTCTGATCATCAAGGACTGCTGCCCGCACAGCAGAGGCAACCAAATGCCCAGGGCACAGAACCTGCCCTGCCAGCCTGACTCTATGTCTTTACCAGGTATCACCAACGCACCATCATCACCCAGCGGGCCCTGGCGAGCAGAGACAACACGCCCACACTGTCCTGTCCTCCCCGCCCAGAGGGGCTGTCAGCCTGAGGTATGTGTGCGAGAAACTTGCTCCTTTCCAGGAATTATGCCATCTTCCCTCAGATTTGCCCACAATCGGCAAAGCTCCCTTTCTCGTGCATTGATGGTGTGACTTGGGGGCGGGGGAGACTTAGAGCGAGCTGCCGTGCAGAATAACTGTGCTGGCCGCATTAACTTCTGTGTGACGTGGACCACAAGACACAGCTGCTCTTCCAGATCGGGGCCCTCCCAGGAAGTCCCTACCTAACCACAACTCTAGAAACAGGAGAACAGGGAGCCCTGGGAAGTGCATCCTTGAAAATTTTAAAAAGAGCGAAGCTGCTCTCACTGCCAGTTCTTAGGTTCGTTGATTTTTGGAGATGGCCAAAGGAATCCATCCAAGAGGAGGAAACAGAAGCTCAAGGGCTGCCCGAGCCCACCATGCCAGCTCTGTGGCACGCGTAGGCAGCATCTGGCACATGTTACCATCTGAACCCAGAGAGACCGTGCTGTACTCCCTGACGCTTTCCTTGGTCTTTCCAGCTCTCCATAAAAAGACCCACGGGGTTCCCCTCGCTGAACACATCCCCCTGTCTTGCAGGAAGCCCCGAGGAGAGGGCAAGAAGTGCCGGAAGGTGTACGGGATGGAGAACCGGGACATGTGGTGCACCGCCTGCCGCTGGAAGAAGGCCTGCCAGAGGTTTGTCGACTGAGCCAGCACCTGCACCTCCTGCTGCAGCGGTTGGATAGAGCAGCTCCTTCTGACCGACACTTGGAGGCCCAGAGAAAGCCCTTCAGGGACCTTGGTGGCGTTAACATCAACTCACCGTGCTCCTCTGCTCTGAGAGTCCAGCCTGAAATAGCTAGAATGGTTTTCTTCCCTATCAAAAGAATAGGTCTGAAATCTGTGGACTGCTATAGCAACTGAACCAACCAAGCCCATTTTTACCTAGAAAGGAGGTACATTTTGATAAGCTTTCTGAATTAGGACATTTGAGATTTTTTTTTTTTTGACACTTAACACCTAAGCTACGTGTTATTCAGTAGCATTTGTGCAGAGAGTGACGCCTACTTTGTGAATAGCCTTTTCCTTGCTTTTCCTTTGACTTGTTGGAGCACTACACATCATGACGTGCTGCTGAGAGAGCAGCCCTCTGGGTTTTCTATGTCTTTTGTTTTATTTTGTTTTTAAGACCAGCCTGAAACTGAACTATGGTAGAGCAGTTAGCATGGAAGGTCCCAGATGGCATAAGCTCAAAAAGCAATTGACAGCGGAAATCACCAGCAGACTTCAGCCCCCGGCTGAGCCAAGGACATCCTGCTGTCACTGTTGGGTACAGCTAGGAGTCTTCCTTGGGTCTGTGTGAAGCTCCTTTCCCGAGAGGCAGCACAGTGAATTCTCCACCTGCCGCGATCAGACAGCAGCAGCACCTGGAGTCAGCTGGGTAAGCTCGCTTCTTTCCAGGAGGTGACTGGACCACAGCGCAGCTCTCTGGCACCATTTGCCATCCACGCTGTGGCCAGGTGAACGTGTCATCGGTCCTTCTATCCATACGCCACCACCAACCGATCCCAGGAAAGGTAGAGAACTCCAGACTGTCCCCGAAGGTTTGCTTTAGACAACAGAACCCAGCTGACCTGTCCCATCTGTTCAGAGAGTGACATTTGGTCACTGGACCAGCTTCCCTGCTGAGTGCACTTTTCTAGGTTCTATGCTTTAGAGTCTCTGGGAGAAGCGTTTATCGACATAGAAAAAAGGTCTAAACCTTTATTTTCTTGCAAAACTATGGAAAAGATTAAGAGTTTGCTCAAAAAGGAACATACACAACACCAAAAGGAACATGCATGTTGGTATAGGAATCGTTCGGTTTCGTAGGACCAGGGCTCGCACTGTGTGCTGGCTATCAGGATTTCTAACCTGTTTGCCATACCTGCTCGCTTGTGTCAGTGGTGGAGGTGTGGGGAGCAGGGCACAAAGTCGAGCCCTGCAAGCAGGCTTGTTGGCTGTCTGCCCTGCTCTCGCATGCCCTGCAAACACCCGACTTCTCACGTACCTGTGCGGAGCAGCAGGAGCACCTTACGGGAGGCACTGTGTGGGGATGGGGGACGTAGGATCAGCCATAGGAATGTTTGATGAAATTGCACAGAGGAGAGCTTAATATATGTTTAGAGAATGTACATAGGCTTTTGTAAAAGAGTAGAAGTCACCTAATAAATACAGATACCCTTTTCTAATATAAGCAAGAGTACATAAGGAGGTTCTATAGTGCAGCATTCATAATTTGTGTATTCATATATTTTGGCAATTTTATTTTTTACACGCTCATATGACTTTCTAAAAATTATTCCTTGGAAGAGATCCTGGTCTTTTCCTTCATTTATTTTTTTAAAAAGAGAAAAAAGTTTCATCCAAATTCATATCAAAGTTACTAAGTAATATTAGCCACACCAGGTGTGCTAGCTGTCCTGGCACTTGTGAAGCCAGACTCAGTGTTTCTCCAATGTAGAGATGTGTTCGCTTTCTTTGCGCCGCGGCATCTTTTCTCAGTGTCCTATCGCTTCGCCCGCAGCACTGCTGCTGTGAGATGACCCTGTGCCCTGGTCAGGAGGCCCTAGGGTGAGCAGCCTGCCCAGGAAGGCCTGCTCCGTCAAGCTCATCACCCACCGACTGTACTTACCTGACAGCAGTCAGGCTGCGGCCTGCACCAGAAGTTTCTCTGCCCGGTGAAGCTCCTGGCCTTCAATCCTCGGATTAAGTCACAAAAGGGGTAGCAGGAGAAGGCTTCACTGTGGAGCAAGGCTTAGTGGAAGTCACACCAGAAATGCAGCCCAGGAGCAGCTCTGAGCTAAGACTGCGCTGAGCCCAGCTCCACCCTAAGCCCTGGTTGTCAGCCTGCCTGGGTGGAAGCAGGAAGTGTCAAGCTGCATGTGGCTTCCCTGGGGACTTTTTCCTAAGGACTTTGCAAACAGATTCTTCACCTCCCGCCTAGTGGGTGCTGCATTTACTGACCAGCCCGAGCTCTGGGGACCTTTTTTTCTGGCTGCCAGTTGTGGACAGACCCTCCGTCCCTTCCTACAGCTGCAGCTACCCCGCCACTCCGGACTAGCCTTGAAAAAAAGGAGTTATACTTCTAACAGGCTACACCATGAGCTCTGAACTGCAATACACAGCTCCTAGTTATACAAATTAATTTTTAAAGTAGCTTTTTTTTTTTTTAATTTTTGGAACCAAATGAAGTGCCAAATGAAGCCAGACTTTCACTTTCTGCCATCTCTGTGGCACCAAGTACTTTTACTCTCTATGCTTGGTGGGGGTTAGCCATCCCCAGGCGAGCTAGCCACTGAACTGGAGCCCCGTCCATGCCAAGGTGCTCAGAGGCCTGTCTGTGCAAAAGCAGTGGCACCACAATGGGTTCTGGCCCAGTGAAAACATTCCAGGTTTGTTTTTACTCTTGATGCCCCTGCTTTCATACCAGTTTCTTGTTTCTCTGCAAAAAGGGCACTTCTCAGCGCCATACAGACCACACTCCAGCTAGCTACAAAGTAAAGCATGCTCAGCAGGCGAAGTGTCAGGCCTTAGTCTTCCCAGAGTCTGGACCACAACATGTGGCAAGCAGGAGACAACCTGGAGCCATCCCAGGTGGTGACTGTCAGGGAGGAGAGGCAAGGCGCTGTGGTCACCTGGCTCCTGCTCGTCTTTCAGGGCCAGCAGCAGCTGGGCCTGCACAACTGCCAGGCCATGTCTGGCAGACCCAGGCTTATCTCCACCTCACATGCTGTAAAGTTTCATCCCATGGTTGGCAAAAGCCAGTGGCAGGAAAAGAATAATGCTGAGGGGGTTTTTTGTTTTTGTTGTTGTTGTTGTTGTTGTTGTTGTTTTTAAGATAGGGTCTTGCTATGTAGTTCAGGCTGGCTTAGCCTCCCAAGTACTGGGGTTATGGCCATGCAGAGTGGTGGGCTTCTGACCAGGACTGTGCAAAGCACCGGTCAGCAGCTCCACGTGCAAGCAAGGTGCCCTTTACTAGACAGCTGCTGCCTAGGCAGAAGCAGGCTGCAGATGCAAATTTTCAGTAGAGATGACACTTGGACTTTTCGGAGAAAGTCATGTATATGTTGCAAAAAAAAAAACAAATCTGAAATGTGCTCCATTAAATGTCAGGACCATCTGAGCTGAAGTGGGCCAGCTCTGGTGACATGCTACACCACCCTCTGCACACAGCCCTGTGATCCAACTCAGCCAGCACTGCTGAGGTCCACGCCCCCACCTCCCCGCATCAGACTGCTGGAAAACAAAGTGCAGCATCACCTGAGAAGGCTCCAGGAAAGGGGCAAGAACTGTACATATAAAACACCTTGAAAATAGTAGCAAAATACTGTAAATATTATTTCCTCAGGGAAACATAAAGGCTATGTGAAAATAGGTCTAGAGAATCTGAAGTCTAGGAAGAATTTTTATTATCACTAAAGTCTTTTCTAGTCAGAACAGCTTTTTTCATGTGAAAACAGTACCCTTTCAAAACGTGTTTCCGTGAACTGGACAGTACCGCCTTTGTGAGCCGTGAGGGGAATGCCCCACAGAAGGGCTGTCTCTCATAGCTGTCTGCACTCTGAGGCTGACATCTGAACCCAGGCACAGAGCCTGGTGGGTGTTCATAGACTCCGTAAGGCTTTTTCTGAATGTAATTGTGAATACGAAGCCTTGCCATTCCTTTTTATAATCACCCAGTTTGGGTGGCTGTTTCTTAGCTATAAGCAGAATTCTGTAGGTGAAAGCAAGCCGTTAAAGATGTGCAGTTTGCTTCACTAGCATGTTAAGGAGCAAACTGCTGCGGACTTCTATGGACAAGGTGCTGCTTTTTCTCACAACCCTGTAGGATTTCTATCAACCACATCAGCTGTAGCAATGACCTGTGTGAACACAGGGAAGATTTTGTGCATACAAATGAGTGGAAACAGCAGGACTCATGAATGAGAACATGGATAATTTTGGAGAAAGGCTGTGCACACGGGTCAACTGGAAATTTCATTTATCTAAGAAAAGAACCCTACCAGCGGCACACAAACTCTCCCTGTTCCTCTACCTGTGGAGATTCCTCCACATTGAACCTGTTTTGTTCTGTCCTTTTTGCATTGTAACTAGCCAAACCTGGAATCGGTAAATAAAATGAGATTCACACTTTTAGGTATCAGCTATGTTGCCTAGTAATGCACATCAACAGAGAAAGTATAAAATGTATTTAAGACCGAGTGGTTTGCTTATTATGGCTGACTTTTAAAAAGCCTATATCCAATGATATACATGCTTTAAATGGTGTATCTATTATAGGACCAAGAATCAAAATGGGAATTTTACCTCTGGTCCTCTTTTGTAAATAGTTCCTTTTTTTGAAGACAATCTCTTGTTTTATAGCTTTGGTTGTATAGGTCTGAGAATCACAATGGTAACGTCTTGTGGCAAAAATGTAATCTTAACTACAATAATAATTTTCCAAATGAAATATACTGCTTAGGCTTCTGTAATTCCAGGAGACATGACACTTTTATACTAAGCATTAGTACTCCACTTCTCAAGTTAGCAGAACTGGAAATATTTTACAAGATGCAGTGTTTTGTAATCACAAAGAACACGAACATTTTGTGGGAAATGACCTTGGTTTTATACATTGTAGCTTATTTTTTAAAATATGGTGTTTTACCAGACAGGAAGTGTTAGTACTATACACAATTCCTGCTCACCAACAAAGGGCTATGCCTCTTTTAAGCAAATGTTTTGATGCATATCTTTTCAGTGAACCCTCTGCAGCAAGGGGAAAAGGCAGATCCAACGGGATGGTTACTGACAAGAGAATCAGGGTGGCAGCAGCCACTCCTTCGTCACCACCACTATGTTTTCGAAACATTTCATTATATATATTTTAAAGGAAAGATTTATCAGAAATGCTTGTAGGCCAGGGGAGAAATATTCTTGTAAATTCTTTAGTATAAAATGATAAATTCCTTATAAGCTTTCCACTAAACCTATCAGAACCACAAACCTGTATTTAACTAGCACACACATTGCATTTTTCTGAAATTATAGGATCTACACCCAAAAAACAGAAGTAAGAGAGCAGTAGTGTTAGAAGGAGCTTGCCCTCGGCATTCACAAGACACTTTTAACTTCCGCATTGGGACACACGCTTGATTTACTTCACTGTGAAGAACTCACGGCACACAAGGTCGTGAGCAGAACATATTTCCACGAGTCCAGAATCGGAGAGGAGCTGCTGACAGTGTAGTCACTGCACAAGTAATTCTGAGCTTTGCCAAAACCATTTCATAATACTGTACCATTTTTTTCAAGCCCACTCACTGTTACAACAAAGTATCTTTTCAGGATTCCAGTGAGTCAAAGCTAGTCTCACCAGCCAGGAATACCAAGGCTATCAGAAAGACAGCTGAGATAGATAAGCCATCTTACCCACTGGGGACTCCCAGTCAGAAGGTCACCCTGACTTGGTTTCAAGTAGGGCTTTCAAACCTGTACATACAGGCCTGGAAAAGCAGGACCTAGGGGGAAACTTGGCAGCCTAGACCCACCCTCACCCCAACACCTCCCCCCCCACCATCTCTGAGGTGAGGCAAGCACTCCTGCATCATCTCCTTGAGATGTCGCCATAGTTAGCAGCTGGGGTCCCAAGAAGCGTTCATTGCTGTGTAGTTTTCCCCCAGTGAGCCCATTCCATCTTTAAGTAGAAGCTTCCTAGTGGTGCAGAGCAGAGGCTGCAGATCTCGAGGCCTCAGAAAGGCAAGGAGAGTCTGGAAATAACCCACGCACGTCAGGCAAAAGGAAGACCCTAGAGACCGGGTGAGACATGCTGTACCCCAGCACTCATCTGTGGGGAAGGAATCCCAGGACTGCTTGTTCTCACTTGGAAACACAGACTTGACAACCACCTCGTACTCTCAGCCAACACTCCAGGTCAAAGAGAACAATTTCCCCTCCCCGGCTGACGGGTCCAGTTCCTTCCTCAGCCCCCCCCCCCCTACACACACAGTGACACTCTTGGGACAATTAAAAAAGGAGAAACCAGTCATTTCAACCCATAAGTTAATCTTATACAATACTTCTAAGAAATCACAGCTTTAGGCCAGCTTTGCCTCTGATCCACACGCTCAGAGCCACTGGCCAGCACAGGCAACCCTAGGAGGTGCCCATGACATTGAGTAACTATGACCCTTGTTCTTGTGCCTGCTCGCTGCTGTGACCACTGTGATGAGAGGCGGCAAAGAGATGACAGCCGGGACGGGACCCCTGAGGTTTTAAGGTAGCACCCGATGCCGCCTGTGCCAAGGCCTTCTGCCACCCTCCTTCGGGAATCATCCTGCTCCGGTGAACTGCGACTGCCCCTCCACCTGCCCACCAGCAAAGCCCTGGCTTCCCAGATGCAGGCACTTAGATGTCCGCAGTGTCCACTGCCTGAACATGGGTTTTCTACACAGGAAATCATAGTACCTTTGGAGTCAAAAGCAAAGTGAGAATATGTCATTAAAAATGCGAGCAGGCATTGCTTGATGCAAAGGCACTATTTTAAACTAGCTTACACTGGAGTCCTGGTGACATGAGGATGATCCTATGAGAGAAAGTCTTTCTCTTTTGAGATACACTATCTCATCTTTTAAAAGAGCCCAGTATAGAGTAGCAACCCTGAAGATCACCATGCCTACCACCTCCAAGGCTCTCCAAGTCCTCCCGACCCTCGGAGGTGGCCTCTTCACTGCCCACAGAGTGAAGGGTGGAAGCGGGCTTGTGAAAGGGCCGCTCAGACCGCAGTCCTGCAGGATAGCTCTAGGCCTGGGAAGACCGAACCTGCAGTGCCCGGAGTTCTCAGCCCGCCCACCCACTCTCGCTGCTCAGTGCAGACTTAATCATCCCATGCGACAGCTGGCCCAGCCCCATGAGCCGCTGATTTCTGGACCCTGCTCACGAAGTGAAGCAGTATCCTGAGTAAGTTTTGACTCCCTGAGAAAATTACATTTTACTACTAGCGTTCCCACAATCTGTATTTCTATAAACTTCATTTGATGCCCAAAAATATAACCAGGTTATAATTTGCAGTGATCAAATCAAAAAGTACCATAAAGTCCAAGTTGGAAGTACCTGGTGATAGCCGAGTTTAAATTTTACTGTAACTTAAACAATGGTGACAAATGCCTGAGATTTCTTTCATTGCGAATGACTAAAATGTTGTCTGATACATGAATAAACAACTTCTCCCCTTAGCTCACCAGGCTAACTTGAATTTATAGTAAAATTACCAATATAGAGTTTGTCAGAGTTAGAAGGTGTCTCAAAAAGCCACGTGGGCCTGTCACTATTTTATGGACATACTCTTCACTGAATGATGCTTCTATTATGAGCTCGCAGTTCTGGCAGACAAAATGGCCTGGCACCCCCTTCCCCGATGGAAGAGTCACCCGGTTATCGCCGACACTATGATGGGGACAAACAAGGAGCCAAGCACCAAGGAACAAGGAGAAGGCTGTGCTTCCAATGCCACCTTGCTGTAGCTTCTGAAGGGAGGCGCAGATTATGAATCCACTGCGGTCCTTGTTCTTTAAAACGGTGTTCATGTTTGGTGCCATCCACGCAGTTACCAACTTCCAGACAGAAGATGCCCTCTGCTTATATTACGAAAATGCTGAATAGTAATTTCTGGGTTTCTCACATTTTCTTGCCATGGTCCGTTCTCTAAATTTGTAATTCAAAAAATTAGCCAAAGTACAAAGTGGCAACTCCTGAGAAAGGCAGGAGAGCTGACTTCCTTTAGGACAGAGTGCTGGTCCATTTGCTCCTGAATGCTCTCTGTATCCCTAATGAGGACAATCAGCCCTTAAGAAGAAACCAAGCTTTAAGAGAGAAAGCAAAGAAGAGTCTCCATCCCACCTTGCACGCCACCATCTTGGCAACTACCTGTTCCTCTCCCTTCATGGCTTCATCTTCTCCAGCCAAAAGCCAGGCCACTCTTACACTTCGTCATTTCCAAAGCCATGGATGGGTGGGGATTCTTTTGCTGCTGATTGCTGTCCCTTACAGTAAGGCCAGAATGATACATGGTCCTGGGAGAGGTACATTGGGCCTACCTAGTGTGGCTTCCCGCAGGTGAAGCATTGCCAACTGTCTGAACAGTTCAGGGGGTCTTAAGGAAGGTTCTCAGTTGTCTCACGACCGGCCATACACATAAGAATCCTGCTCAGACTCAGTGGTAGGGTGACAAGGTCCACACCTCCAAGCCCTCTCGCAGGCACTACAGTGGGAAAGAGCAGATCCCAGGCCCTGAGGCGAGATCCACCCCCGACAGGCCCCAGCAGAGCAGAAGGCTTCCCGTTTCATTGCTCCGAGCTCTGACCTCTGTCCACAATTACAGCACCCAGAAACAGAACTGGCCTTTACTGTGGGAAAAGTAGCTCCTTCAGAGTAGAATTGTTTTAATGTTATTTAAGGAAAGAGAAAATGATTCCTGTCTGCTCCTCTTTTGGAGCCCTCTGCTCACTGTGGTGCAGCACTGCCTGTGCTTCTGCCCCAGAGAGCTGAGACAGAAAGGGACAAAGTGGAGCTCTAGGGCCTGCAGCTGCTACTGTCAAGAGCCTGAATTGCCCTCAGGGATCAAGAGCCACCACTTCACATTGAACCACCCACCCCACCCCCAGAGGGAGGAAGTGACATAACTTCGCAAATCACAAATCCTTGTTTGACTCCCCCCGCCCCACTTACTGGAATTCAATGGCTATTCTTTGACCAAGCCCTGTGACGATGGCAAAGCCCTCCTTCACAGCTCTCCGTGGGAAACTCCTTGAACACTGGTAGAAAGCTTTAGAATAGATTTAGGTTTTATAAGAAAAAATTCAACCCCAGAATTACTAGTTTCATGCTATCAATACTGAAAATGTCCTGGGTGTAAACTCAGGAATGTGGATCATATATATATAATACATATATATACCACTAATCCATATTTTCCTATAATACACCCTAAAATTCCTATTTTTGTAATTAATGGTTAGACAGTGGTCAGCCACTTAAACAAATATTCTCTGGAATAACCAGACCCTAGTATAGTTTCCAAAGTGTTTCATATAACAAAATCCTATGTACTTAAAAAGAACAACTCAGGATAAGGGAAAACTCGCTAGGTCCCAAAGCGTTCAAAGACTATCATCCAATACCACTTCCAAGTGGCCTGGTTGTTTCTTTCGAGCAAGGGGACTGAGGGGAGAGAGAACAACAGGAATCATGAAGCTTCTGTTGCCCTTAGTCCAGGGTAAGGTTTAAGAAAACTGCTTTTAAAAATTAAGCCATCTTTCAAGTTGTTTTCTACACCAAATCTACAACATTAAAAAGAATTTACTGAATATTTAAAGTGGGGTAATCAGTAGAAATGCTACCAGTAGGAAAAGCATTGCTTTATTAGTGCCTGCTGAACAAGTAGCGCATACACCACAAAGGCAGACTGACGCGGGATCCATCCCTCCTGCAGGACACTGGTGCTGAAGCGACAGGCATTAGCATGCACGGGCACTAACCCAGGAGTGATGTGGTAATGCTGCCCAGTGTTTTGAGATTTTGAAGTACAGTCTTGCCACCATTTGAAGGGCAAGTGCTTGCTTATGAGTTTTTAATATTAGTGAATGAATGTATAAAATTATAAACTATGCATTTTCAAAGAGGTAACGTATTTTGTATTGAATCCAAGTAAATTTTTTTCATAGAGACTTACCACAACTGCAAATTATTCAACCTACACTTGAAGTCATATCCTTGTGGGGATGTGGGATGCCACAGTGCCCTTCTGCTTGTGTTCAAGACAGCACATTGAATCTTCCCTCCAAAGCCCCGGGCTCTGAACAACTTTGCTGTCGAAGTGAACAAATGGGAAATAGTTTGTATTTTACTTAACCATACGTGAGAAATGCTGCCTCTTAGAAAATGTGCCCAGTTCCTTAGAGGCAGATACTGTAGTAACACCGGGCTAACAAGCAAGCGACACTACAGAGCGCTGCACTGGAGAGAGATGGCATAGGTCTTGTCGTTTGTGTGTATTTCTCAATGTGAGGAAAAAAAGTTCTACATAAAGTTTGGATCATATGATTTTTATGGTCAAAATACTGTCTGAAAAAGCAAATCATATTTTTTCAAAGTTACATAAAGATACTTGTAATCTGAAAATTTATATAAAAGACACATTTCGCCCCTTTGCTGATTTTGTGTTTTTATGAAACCCTTTCCCCTAACAGTTTCTTGCTCCTTAATCAGTGCTTTACTACATTACTTGGGACTTAAAAATTTTTTTCTTCATCTGACAACATGGAAATAACTCCCTATCTCTGCCATTCTGGTTCTCTTCTGTCTGTTGAGAAACTTCAACTGTCTGTAAAATACAGAAAACGCACTTGTAAACCTGGTACTTAGGACCACACTTAGGTATGTTTGTTACCTAGTTAGAAGTTAGTTTGGGAGGGGCGATCTGTCTTTTTATATGATTTTTAGCCAAATCTGGATGTTCTGATACTCCACTTCGGAATACTTTTTTTCTGACTGTACATACAGCCTGTGGGGTTCAGGTTAATCAACCTCTTCCGTGACTGTTCAGCAGCTTTGACCGTGGCCAGCCTTTGGCACCCTGTATATAGATTTGTTGAATGTTTAAATGATGTTGTTTTTCTAAATGCTGTTCTCTAAGACAATTTTTTGAATGTCTTTTGCTTTCCACTGTTTTGGACTCTGTGTGTTAGTTTTACAAAATGTTTCCTACATATTTAACAGCAGGAAAAATATATATATATTTTAAACTAAACTGGTGCTAATTGGAACAGAAGGAAATTTTCAGCTTTGAAGATTTACCAGAGAAAATGTTCACACCAGTTAAACTGCACTTTCCCGAGGGGACAGCTGGCATCGACCTGAAATGGGTATCGGAAAGACCACTGAATGTTTACAATGTCTGCGGCCCATTTGAGTATAAAATACAGAAGAGGCCCTGTCCCCTGCCCCCCAGTGGAGGCAGCGCTGCGTTGCTCCTCTGGAAGCATTTAGGTAGAAGGAGAGGCTGATAGTAAGAATCGCGTTAGTAATAGTCTTCTGGTCTTTGGACTTTCATGTTCTGTAATGCTTAGCTGTAACAATGACTGTGGTGTTGCCAATCTAGTCTGACATCATCGTTGACCTGTACTTCCTTTGTGTATGGTTCTACCTTGGCTGGTGCTGGCACGAACCATGCCAGCACGCAGGACTTTCGATAAGACCATCCTGACTTCTGCGCTGTCCACACACATGAATTTAAATGCACTTGTAGCTGGTTAATTACCATGAAGTAAGTCTAACTTCCACAATAAAAGTTTTTGTGTATCTGCTTCTAGTTGGGAGCTGTTTATTTAAGTAAAAGATAACTAAGTTCTACCAAGAAAGATTTTTAAATAATTAAAAATACAGCACATACCCCTTCACTTTCAAATACATTTCTAGACGTGTAGAAGGCACAGCTCTTGCAGTACTCAGCCTGGCCAGTCACAACTTAAACCATCCATTCAGCTGCTCACGGAGGCTACTGAGGTGTTGGACCGGGCACATAGACACAGCCCTTTGGTGCCAAGCCATCCAGAAGACCCTCCCTGCCCACAGCTGTCTATCAGAGCTTGCTGTGTTCACTTACAAAAGCCGTGTATGTGTGTGTGTGTGTGTGTGTGTGACACACATGCACATGCAAAAAAGGTAGCAGGCTTTGGAGCTCCACAAACTTGGGCACAAACCAAGCTTTGCCTCTTGCTAGGTGGACAAGTGGTCTCACCTCTACTAGAAGGGAAGTCATGGTAAAAGAGGAAAAGGGACAAGGCTGAGTTAGACAGATCTCCTAGCCCAGTCAAGCATTGAGCATAGCTTAACTTGAGGAGAAAGATGACTCATGGCCTCTTCCTGGATCACAGAAGTAACATACTCCTGGGGCTCTTGTGAAGACTACCTGAGACAACATGTCAAAGGATGCCAAAATGCTCAGCATCCAGAACCTTTAGTCCTGGCCATCACCGACTAGCATGAGGAATGTGACCATATAGCCTCCCACTGGAGCACACGAACTTCCTGTCACCAAACCTCCATAGTTGCTTCATGTACAACGTGGTTCTCGTGGCTTGATGACAGTCCTTCTGACAAAGGGTCAGCAGGTCATGGCCTAGCACTGCTTCACAGGCCATGTCATCCACCTTATCTCAGGCCATTGTGTAGGCCTTGTGTCACCTTGGGTGAACCCAAGAGGGGTGAATCTAGTGCAGGCTGTTTTGAGAGAGACCACATTTACCAAACGTACACTATAGCACATTGCTAAAACCAGTCCATCACTGTTAACATCCTACACTGCCTCATTCATAAACTTCATTACATTATGAGTACACAAGAAGCAACGCAGTACAAAATACTGAGAACACTATTGAGGGGAAAACTCCCCATCTCCTCCAGGAGGAGACACCTCCATACATATTAATTGACTGGCCCATGGCCACATGGTGCTTGTGGACTGGGGCCCCTCCAACCAAAGGTGGTTCGGCATTACTGGAGTGGAGTCATTAGCCTAGGGCTCATGGTGGCTTGGAAAAGCAAAAGCTAATCCCTTCTTCTGCTCACTGGCCTTTTCCTCTTTGGAGGGAGGTGTGGGCTACTCTCCACCCTGTGTGCCTGTGTCTTTCCCGCTGTTTGTCTCACCATATCCATCTCTGGGCAGGATTAGCCCCCAGCCACAACAAGGCCCAGCCAGTGTGGCACTCACAGCTGACAGGCCTGAGTGCTGCGTGCCCCTGCCAGCCACAGCCCGACACCACACCCGTCCGATGGCGCTGCCTCCCAGGCCTGGGCTCCCACAGCCTGCCTTGCTAACACCACCACAGGGCCACTTAGCCCAAAGGCCCCAAGCCCACATGCATATCACCTCTTGCTGCTCCAGGGAGCCCTCCCATCTGACAGATGCGATGGGAGGCTTTGGAGCCCTCAGAAGTGGGGGAAGCAGGAAGAAAAGAAAACTGAGGCTGTGTCACCCTGCAAAGCTATGTGGAAATGGTAGACAGCCAGACCTCCCTATCCCTGAGGCTGTGGCAAGGACTCAACCCAGAGCCGGACAAAACTGAGGAGACCTGTCGGAACACACACATCACTTCATCATTAGTCCCTAAACTATAACAGGCATCACACAGCATTTCTGTAGTGTTAGCAATTATGAGTAATCCAGAGACTATTCAAACTAGGAGGACACACACTAAGGACAGGTGAACACTATCTTTTGACAGTGCACTGGGTGTGTTTTGACAGAAGGCAGGGAGTTCTGGAGTACATGCTCCACAAAACAAGTTTTGGCAGCCAGTAAGCCAAGGGAGTAATAAATCCTTTTAATGCAACAATTAAATGTATCTCCCCCTTTAAAAATATCCCCCAAGAACTTGTATTTCTTGGAGCTGAAGACTGCCCCATTTACTGTATCTACCTTGGAGGACACATTGCCAAGTGACCAACAAGTTAGATGGGTGAACACTGCTCAGAAGGGCTGTTTCTTAAGCTTCAGCTAACCCTCTGCTTTCAATCCACCTAAGGGCCCAGACAAAGCAACGGGAGGGCCATGCACATTTTAAAGACTAACACAGAGATCTGTTTGGGCTTAGAACATTTTTAAAGTTTTCTTCTGGTAACTTTGGTTATGGTTCTGAGGATGGAATTCAGGATTTCTACAGTGAAGTACATGCCCAGCCCGTTTGTTTGTTTATTTTTCACCTGGGAGATGTCTCACTAAGTCACCCGGAGTTGCCTAGCTTGAACTTGTGATCCTCCTGCCACGGCCTCCTGGAGTGCTCGGACTACACGTGTGCACCACCAACCCAGCTTAAAATTTCTTTAGAATCTGTCTATCTTCAAAATTGCCATCTCTAAGTACTGTGCTTATTACCTAACAATTAGCCAAAACAGAACAAAGTATAGGGTAACACACACTCTTTTTATGTAGAAATGCCTAGCACATAGCAAGAATTCAATTTTAAGACGTGAAAAAAAATCACTGCTTTCAAATGAAATAAATTACAGCATACGTCTCTGCTATTAAAGCATAGAAAGTAAATGGAATGAGATCATGAGATTTGTGTCAATAACACAGGAGAGAAAATCTAGGCTGGCATTACAATATAATGGACACTATTTTATGACAGCGATCCGGGTATTACAGTGAATGTTTATGTCTCAGTAAGGCATGGATATAGTTTTCAAAGACAGGGTAGTAAAAAAGCTTGCAGTGAAAGTACGCCCTGCTGGCCCGCCCGTCTGCCCCTCTCACATACCCAGGAGCAGCCACCTGAACTCATTTAACTTTTTTCTGATACTTGACTGCACTTTGCCTTAAGTGAGTTCTTTGCAAGTTCTGCCTGGCAGACAGGAAAGCTGGCACTGCCCCCCAACATCTACAATGTCAGGAGCAACAGAGACAAGGCTCAGCAGGAGCTGCGGTGGCCAGCGTCATGCCAGGCACAGCTGAGCACCCTCCATGCTGGGGCAACCTGCTCACTCCGGGCCTGCTGCTCTGAGCATGGAGATGCTGGCTGCCAGCTGATGCTAGTGTCCCCGAGGCTTGTGTGCCTCAGCACAGCCTGCACAGCCCCGGAGCGCGTGTTCTCCCCTCCATGCTCTACCTGCACGCTGGAGCCAGGCTGTGGACAAGGACTTCGCATACCCAGCGTGTTGCCCAGTAGGCTCCTCACCAGCTGGTAGCATCTCCACAGGCGTCCTGCTTTCCAGTGTGTTCCTTACTTTGGCTGATTGGCCTACAGCGCCCAGATCACCCCAGGAAAACACTGCCAGTCAGAGCTTACAGAACAGCTCTCCTAACACAAAAGCCATGTGCTGTTCACCATGCTGCAGTGTCCCCAAGAGCATGGGACACCTGCGTCATGGGGGTTGGTAGCAAGGAACAACCCTACTCAAGCAAGTTTGAACAAACACAAGTACAGGGTTGTGGAAAGGCCAAGGGACATCTTTGAAGGCCCTGAGGTCAGAATACATAGCTAGGACAGGTAGAGACCCTGGGCCAGGGGCAAGACCCTTTGGAGACCCACCTTCCAGCTTCCACAGGGACCCCATGGGTTGCAGGGTCCTGACTCTGCCTCTCCAAGTCTCTCCTCACTCTATGTGGTTGTTCTTGCTGCTTCACTAGCACGGGGTGAAAAAGTAGCCATCACAAGCCTGTGTCACCGAGTGTGTGCAGTCAAGGGGGGGCCTGGAATACTGGAGCCCCGATCCCAAGCTCAGGACAGAGGCCATCAGCCCAGTCAGGGTCCACAAGGATCTGTGCCAGGGCAGCATGGGGCAAGGGCCTTGAGGGAGGTTTCCTAACAAAAATGTGTGAAGATGAGAAGGAAATAATTAGCAGCCCTAGAGCAGCAGAAAGAACTTGTCTAGCACATAAGTGCAATCATAAACTATTACAACAAGTCAGAATCCTAAAGATCATCTGATTTAATTCCCTTAGTTCACAGATTATATTCGCGACACATGGATGTCAACTGACATTTAATAAAACTGTTTGATACCAGTTTGTGTTCATGTGATTTTTTGGGTTGGGTGTGAAAGGAATTTCTATTTCACCTTCTTTGAAAATCTCCATACTGATTTCCACAATGAGTGTACTAGTCTACATTCCCACCAACAATGTGTAATGATTACTTTTTCTACTCAGCAGCTCCAGAATTTGTTATTTGCTTTCTTAATGATTGCCGTTTTTCTTAGTTTCTTGTCTCTCATTGCTGGAGCAAAATACCTAACATCCAGAATTGAGGAAGGAAAGGGCTATTTAGCTCACAGTTTATGGAGGTTTCAGTCCATACTCAGCTGGCTCCAGCGGTACATGGAAGACAGCAGTAGTTCTTGGTGGCCAAAAGACAGCAAAGACCAAGGGGACGGGCTGCAGCCCTGCCCCCAGCTAGCTAGCCTCTTACATTTGTAAGCAGAGTATCTGCCCCAGGGCACTCACACCCATAATCTCAGCCCTGGATCATGAAACAAACTCCAGAAGCTGCCCCATGACTGTATGAGGTTTTGGGGGGACAACTAGACACAAACCATAACACTGTTCTTTCTGGAATAAGATGGAATCTCAGCATTGTTTTAATTTGCTTTTCTCTAGTGACTAGAAATGTTGAACATTTTTCATGTATTTATTGGGTATATGTGTTTCTTTTGAGATGAACCTATTCATTTCAGGTACCAAATTTTTACTGTTTTGTTTTGTTTTTGTTTTTTTTATTCTGGAGAGTTTAATTGAGATCCTTGTATATTCTATTGCAGATAGTAATCTTCTACCTAAGGTATACGTAGTAAAAATTTCTTTCCTATTCTCTGAGTTGACTATCCACTATGTTGACTGTTTCCATTGTATTGTAGAAGCTTTATGATTTGGTACAATCCCATGTGTTGATTCTTTTCTTTATACGGAACTAGGGATTGAACTCAGGCCCTTGTGCTTGCCAGGAAAGCACTTATTCTACTGAGCCATCTCCCGAGCTCCTCCTACTTTTTAATATATTTAGAACAGGATCTACAAGATGTATAGGGTCTCACTACAGATCAGACCTGTAGCAATTCTCCTGATTTCCTGCCTCCCAAGCACTGGGATTACAGGTGTACACCACCACGCCCAGTCTCTATCGAAGTCTCAGTGCACCCCGGGGGCAGGGCCAGCACAGCATGCTGTGGATCCAACCCCAGCTGCTGCACTCTGCCTAAGTAGGTGCTTCAGTCCACTGAGCTATCTGGCCAGCCCCATGTATTGATTCTTAATGGTATTTTTGTGCAATTGCAGTTCTTTTCAGAAAGTCCTTGCCTATTCTCATGGCTTAAAGAACTCTACCTGCCTTACTCTCCAAAAGTTGGCTTTAATGTTTAGACCTCTAAAACATTTGGCTTTAGTTCAGTACATGGTTAGAAATACATGTCTTCTGAATATATATAGCCAGCTTTCCCTTTACCACTTGTTATTGCTTGCTTTTGGAAGGACAAGTTATCTATTGTCTTCAAGCTGCATGGAACAGAGGTGGAAGGAGGACCAGAGACATGAGTTCCAATCCCAGCCCCACTACTACTCACTCTGACCTCAGGAGGTGACTAACCTGTCTGTATATCCTCAATAGCCTGTTCCATACGATACAGGCAGACTTACCTGAGACGAGTATGTGAATTCTAGGTGTGAATGTAACATGGATTTCACATGTGAAGTGTTTACTCTGATGCCTGGCACTTCAACAGCGTCACCACTAGACAAAGCCTTAGCTAACAAGAGCTTTCTGGACCACTAGAACAGAAGGTGCTACTTGAGTTTCAGCAAG
>NDGN011552732.1:0-11538 GCA_002564285.1 Tympanoctomys barrerae | reverse complement strand
TCGAACTCAGGTCCTTGAGCTTGACAGGGAAGCACTTATTCCACTGAGCCATCTCCCCAGCCCACAAATATTATCTCTAAACTCAAAGACTAGGACAAGGATTCCCCTCCAGTCTGTGTTTTTATGGATGAATGATTAAAATTACATAAATAACGCAGGAAGTCACAGCAATTCTTTTTTTTTTTTTTCAGATTGCAGATCTTGTTCCTATGAAAACATGAGTCAGGAGTGAGAGATTTCTTTGACTCAGACCTTCTCAGAAACTGAGACCCCATTTCCAGGCAGAGGGTCCCTGGGAGGGGAGCACCGTGGGTGGGGAGGGGCTTCAAGAGTAAGGACCCAGGAGCAGGTTGGGCACAGCGGGACTCCGAGCGCTCCATCCTCCCCTGGACAGAGCGCACGCGGTCGTTCACATCTGCGCAGCATTTAACTCTACGGTGGGAGACAGGAAAGAAGTACCAGGCAAACACAGGGAAGACAAGCAGTGTTTATCTTCCAAGCAAGCGCATCGGGCTTACAGAGTCTCATTTTGCTCCTTGTACTTTTAACTGATTACTTTTATAACACTGGGGACCAGCCCTGCTTTCACCCGTCCTACAACGCATCACTAAGCATTCACAGACAGCTCCCGGGTCAGGGCTCTCGGAAGCTGTCCTCGTCCCACGCTCCTTTTGCACTCATGGGACTGGGAGAGGGTGCTGCTAAGGGCTCAGGGAGGACGCTGTCTGGTCAGGGGCGAGGACCAGCAGGTCACGAGGTGCAGGGCAGTGGTGTTCCTGCAGCACGGCCTGGCGAATGACAGGAGGCCGAGGGCCTTCTTGTTCCTGTCTGCCTGGGAGGAGACCTGCTGTCTCGGCGTCTGTACTCCCCACACTCCCCGTGGGGCTGAGCCCCGCTGGGACCTGGAAGAAGCCACACACCCGCAGGTGCTCACAGGAGTCTTTATTAGCCTCGCCCCAGCTCCTGGGAGACACAGAGCCAGCCAAGGCACACGGCCCTCACTTTGGTGCTGCCCACGCAGCTGACACTGCTGTGCCTGTGGTGGGCAGACTGAACAGTCACTGCAGGGCCCGCTTTCCGCAGGCACAGAGTTTCAGAGGAGGAAAGGCCGGAGTGGAGAGCCCCACTGTTCCCCACAGGGAGGAGGTCCACGCCACAGGACCCACGCACGATAGAACAGAAGCCAAGCACTAAGTGGTGCTGGAGGCCCAGCATGGGCCCTGGGGGGTGCCCACCGCCTTCCCATGGCGTCAGCCCCTGCCTAACTGCAAAGGCTCTTCCAGTCCATGCTGTGCACGGAACGACTCGCATGCCGGGGGGTCCCTGGGCTCTGCGGGGTGCCAGGACTGAGGTGTGCAGGCCAGCACCCAGGAGCACTGCTCCATCCTGAGGCCTTGGCTAGGAGTGGAGGGCCCGGTGAGCAGCCCGTTTCTCCGTGAAGAAGCTCTTCAGCAGCAGCACTTGGCTGAAGCTCACCACAAACAGGGCGACCGTCTCACCAATGGACCAGTAGGAGACGCGGCTGTTGAGGTCTTCGGCTCGGGCTCGGTCCTGTGCCTCCCGGAGCCGGTAATGTGTCTGAGAGTCGATCACTGTCTTCAGAGCCTCATGGATGGTCACACAAGCAGACTCCATCTAGACAGAAGACACAGGCAGTCACAGTGCTGACCTGAGACACAGCAGAGGGCGGCCAACAGCCCATCTGCCGCTGACCTCGGGGGAGCCCCCAGTGCTAACGTACTGTCGGTGCGAGGGATTGCTCGGAGGAGAAAGCCCGCCCGAGACCCAGGATGGCAGCCACTGGCTGGTGGCAGTCGGGAGCCGTCAGGGCCAGGACCTGACTCACTGCATCCTGAGCCCGTGCATGTGAGTGCTGCCCTCTCGTTTAATCCTTGTGAGACGCAGACATGCAGGTAATCGCCCTCATCATCAAGCAATGCCGGCTGACCGCACCCCATGCACTCATGGGGAAACTGAGGCCGGAACATACATCGCTGGGGTACAGGGCTCCTTCAGTGGGGCAGACCAGACCTCAACCATTTGGACTGACTCGCATTCCTGTTGTGTAACTGATGCTAACAGTTTTAGGTATCAACACAGGCTGGAAAGGACAATCTCAAAACACACAAAGACACAGGTGTGCACACCTACACCTAAGTTCACACCCTACTACTCAAATCTCTGCACTGCTAAAATACTGTGTGAAAGGAGGAACTTGGAAAACACCGTGACCAGTACCTGGAGAGCCCCACTCCACGACCAAGAACCCCAAGGCCTCTGCTCACCCACGTCCACAAAGCAGCTTTCTCCAGCTGGCCGCGGAAGTGACCACCTGCAGGGCCAGCCAGGTGCCGAGGGGCTGAGAACACAACAGATGGCAGCCCAATGAGGATACCAGCTGTGTGGTGGCACCAAACTGGACAAAAGCTGCCCTGCGGGCAGGAAGCAGCTGCTGCCCAGGGCCCATGCTGATCTACACCTCTCCCGGCCTGTGGGACCCTGGGCTGTGAGAGGCGAGTGGGTGTAGCCCGAAGTCAGTCCGTAGCAGACGAGGACGCACAGCTCGGCATCCTCAGAGCCTGCCTGCTACACAGACAACTGTCCCCAGCCATGACGCTAGGCTGCACCCACAGTACCTCAGATCTGGCCTCAAAGGCAAATTGCGTGCGGTGCACTGCATAAGCAGCTGCGGGAGCCACAGTCATGAGACAGGGCTGCCCCTCCTCCAGCCACTAGTGCCCTCTCGTCTGGCCCTGCAAGAGCTGCAGCACCCGGGAAGAGCGGTGCCCCAGCTCCTGCTCTGGGAAGTGGGGGCATCTGCTGTCCTGGCGGCTGCCCCTTTGCTGACCTGTGGCCAGGGGGAAGGAGGGTCAGGGTCACCTAGTAGGAAATGGACATGATCTGAACTGAGGAGGAGAGGGGCTTCAGCAGTGCAAGGGAGCCCGTTACGCCCAGTGCGAGTCCCAAGGGTACCTGTACCCTGCTTCTCAGTAGCTTCCCGTGTATTGGGGCACCAGCACATACCACACAGGACCTGCTCTTGGGGCAGTGTCCTCAGCCCTTGTGCCGAGAAGGTGGAACCCACGGACATCTGACCTGAGAAAGGAGCAGAGGAGCCCAGAAGGCCCCTGACACGGGGCTGGTGCCAACACTGACCCCCAGGCAGGGCCGTCTGGCGCACATCCGCCTGCTGGCACCGGTGAGCTTGCTCCCTGCATGCCCACCAAGGCTGTCATGCCACACTGCTATCGCAGAGGTGGAGCAGGGCCTGAGATGAGAAGAAACTGGGAAGAGGCCACCATGTGGGGTCAGGCTACAGAAACCTGTGTCCATGGTAAGCCAGGACAGGGCTCGTTAGAGCCTCCAGGACTAACCTACGACCTGGACACAGGCGAACAGCAAGGTAAGCTAATGCCAGTCTGCCACCTGGAGGTCCTGGAGGAGGACAGCGGGTGGGGCTGGGGCCACAGCAGAATGAGTGCAGGAATCTCAAACCTGGCCCAGGTCCACTAGCTCATCCAAACATCATTAAATGCCTACTCGTCCTCCAGGCACTTCCAGGTAGGAGGTTCTGAGCCACTCGAACCCAGGCTCAGCGAGACAGTCATGCACAACTAAAAGGAAAAGGTGGCCAACTGGAATGAAAGCGGGAAGCACTAACCAGAGGGCAGTGCAGAGCTGCAGGAGCCCCAGGGAGGGGGGCCAACCCACTGGGCAGAGGGGTGCCAGCACAGAAAGCCCAAGCTGCAAGCTGATGGGCTGTCGGGCCTCCGGAGCACCAGCAGCCTGGCCTGGAAATCACTCGCTCACCACAGTCCTGCCAGAGATGAGGCCCCCACTTGTGGTCACCATGCCAAGGAGGAGTGGATCTGGAGTGCTGAGGTCAGGGGACTCAGCAATGAAGGAGGCCTCCCACAATTAGTGGGAAGGGGGGCCAGCCGTGTGTGCATGCGCATGCGTGCGTATCTCAGCTGTGTGTGCACATACAGTGCATGTAAGTGTGTACACGCACATATGCATACACACACACACCATTTTATTCCCATGGACCCACACAGACGTGTCTATACATAGCAGGAAAGAACACACTTGGGTTTCCAGGCCAGAGACCCACTCACCAGTTTCTTTCTGCTACAGTAAGGAGCTGCAAGTGAACAATGGACGCGGCAGACTGGAGCTCCTTAGACCGAGGAGCCCGGATTGGATGCAGCAGTGCCAGGCCACGACTTCTCAACACTGCCACCCTGAGACCTCAGGCCCCAGGTCACATCCAGGCCCCAAGCTCGCGTCCAGGAGTCCCAGATGCTCTGACAATGAAAGCCTATTTCCTCAGCTGCTGAGGGCCTGGCAGCTCAAGTCAGAAAGAAGCCTTTACCCTTGTCACTATAAAAGTGTTAGACAGACCCCAGCCTACTTCTAGGGTGACAGAAATAGCAGCCACTGAGTAAAAAGGGGCCCACACCCAGCTGACCAAAACCAAAGGTCCCCACTGTCATCTCTGCTCCACTTGTGACCAATACAGTCCTAGAAGCTGGACAGCTCACTCTGCCTCTCTGGCTCTCCCACAAATACTGCTTAAACCCAGATCCCTAGTCCAGCAAGTTCCTCTCTGGCCACAGTGCCGCCGGGAACTGGCCATGCTTAGGGCCCAGCGGGAGGCTGTGTTAACACCTGCACTGGTGGGCTTGGCTCCAGGCAGAGCCTGAAGAGCTACAGAAGCGGCAGAGATACCTCTGCTGAGGCGGGGCAGGCAGAGGAAAGGGGTACAAGAAGCAGGAGGGGGAAGTTGGAGCCACTCTCCCCCACAATAGTCAGACCCTCAGGAGAGAATTCTCCAGGACCTAACTCATCATGCCCTTCTCTGACAAGCCCACCACATGTCATTCACAAGGGCATCTCCAGCTCAGAGTTGTGACACCTTCCAAGAGGCTGTTTTGGTGGCTGCAAAGGACACTGCACGCAAACCCTGCCCTCAGTTGGATACATGAAGTCAGCCAGTCACACCACCAGCCACCTGGGTGACTTGGCCTCTCCAGCAGCCAGTGGAGAGGCAGAAGGGCACATCTCTGCTGGCCAGGGCAGCCTCCCAGAAAGAGGGCGGATCTGGCAATCCAAGGGCTCTGTGAGTCGTGCCTGGTCACATCACTGCCACCCAGGAGGGCAGCCAGATCTGACCTGGTCTTCAGTAGCTCCACACCCCCTGGCCTGGCCTCTGGAATAAGTACAACTAGGGACAGCTGATCCCGTCTTACAGGTTCCTCAGGACCCTGACTGTCATTCAACAAACACTTGGCGAGCTGCTTCCAGCTCCACACCTTTCTCAGAGGGAGAATACAAGGGAGATCCCAGAACCCTGCCCATGGTGAGCATCAGCCTGCAGGGAGGGAGCAGGAAGGGTTGATTAAAAGTCAGAAGGCAGGAAGAAGGAGGAGACAGGGTCAAGTCCTAACAGGTCCAGGGCAGGCAGCAGGACTGGGTGGCTATCTGGGTCCCAGCGCCCTCCACAGGGCCCAGCTAACAAACAGCAGGGAGGTTAGATGGAGAGCAGAAACCCTTAGGGCCAGACTTGTGGCCCTGTCACTAGGGACTGGGGCTTACCTGGGTGAGAGCTGTGACTTTGTTCCCCATGTCTGGGAGAATGGGGGGCTCATCGCCCACCTGGAAGTCAAAGTACACAGTCTTGTGGGAGAAGGTGGAGAACTCATTGCTGAAGCAAAACTGGTAAACACCCTTGACCTCGGTGCGGTAGGTGAAGCTGTCATACTGCTTTTTGGTTTCCCTGTAGATGACGTTGCCCAGCGGGTCCTCCACGTAGCAGTCGACATCATAGTGGCCTCCGGTGATGACCTGACACATACAGTGAACTGTCATTGAGGGAGAGCCAACAAGTACTGCACACTGACCACACCCTACAATCAGACCCTACAGACTCGTGTCACTGAGCTTCAGACCACTGCTGCCAAGTGGCAGGGCTGAGACTGGAATCCATGCCTACCTTACCCCCAATTTTTTGCTCTGCAGGAACAGCTCTGCCAGAGACAAAACTAGATTCCTAAGGGCACTCACAGAGCAGCAGAGCTGCAATGTGGCCTGAGGGTAACTGGCTCCATCTCTCAAAGGCCAATCACCACACTGGTTCGCAAGGAACAAACGTACCCTGCATGAGTGCTCTGCCTAAGTCAGGGAACAAGGCTCTGAAACCAGGAGGAAGACAGGTTGAGGGGACTGCCCCCAGGCTTTGCCATGTTAACTGTGTGGCTCTGGGCGAGTGACTTGGGGGGCAGGCAAATAGATACCATAGGCCCGTGGACCTTACTGGACTATGGGGAGGGTGGGGTGTCGTATGGCATCTAACATGCTCAGCAGAGTCTGATGCACAGCAAATGTCCGCCAGCTGTGGACCACCTCAGGCAGCACACACCCCAAGGACGACAGTGGAGAGGTGGCCTCTGGCTCTGAGCCACCAGGCCAGGCAGGAGCAGCGCCTGCCGCTCTCCTCTCTGGTCAGGGACAGACAGCCCAGGCCAGGGTCACTCTCTGCTTTCTGAATGGTCCAGCAGCTGAATGCAAGACACAGGGCCATACAGGTGGAAGCTGCATGGAATCAGCCAGCGCAGCAGGGGTGAGAGAGACCTCGGGTATCATTAGTTCCAACTCTCCTTCACACAAAGAACACTAAGACCTCCAGAGGCCACATGGCAAAGGTCCAGCAGCCAAGCCACAGCTTGTGCTCCACCTGCCACCCCCAACATCCCCCCTGCTGTGAATCAGGGACCACATCACCTCCACTCTCAGGACTGGTGTGCAACCCAGTGTTGTGCCCCCTTTTCCCAAACTACAACTGTCCAGTCAAGTTACGGCACGCTGTCAGCAAACTCCGTGTGAGGCAGTGAGTGTCCTGCGGCTGCATGTTCAAGCCCATGTGGATATCTCCTGACTGGGGTGACCTCTCAGGCTCTCGGGCACAAAACGACCACTTTTCTGTTATTACATTGGGTTGCCTGTGTTAACACTGACACATACACGAGAAGTGGACAGACCAGTGACACTCACACCTTAAGTCGGCGAGCACTGGCCTCTCTTGGGGGACTGGCTGCCCCATCCTTCCTGCCCATACCCACTCATCCCCGAAGACCAAGACCGCTCGCAGTCGCCCCTCCACCCTGCGACCCTGGTCCTCCTTGAGACCGCGGCTCCGCCCACAAGGTCCCCAGGCCCTGACCAGCAGCTGGGCCCTGACATCTCCAGGAGGCCGGACAGACGGGGGCTCCCCGAGTGTCCGCTGCACCTTGGGGTGGAGGGCGAGGTACACGATGCGGGAGCGGGTCGGAACCCACAGCCTCCCCGGCCTCAGGAACACCCCGAGTCACCCGCCCGCACCTGGTAGTCGAGCGACAGCCGCACGCCCTGCTCCACCTCCTCGTAGAAGCACTGCCGCGCGCTGTCCGGCAGCTCGAAGGTGAGCTCGGCGCCCCGCAGCCGCTCGGCGCGCAGCAGCAGGAGCAGGAGCAGCGCGGCGGCGGGGCTGGGAGCGCAGCCCATAGCGCTGTGCACAGATCCGATCCGGAGGGCGCGCGCGGGAAGACGTGGCACTGCGGCGGCAGCGCTTCCGGGCAGGCGGGGACCAGCGCGCAGGCGCCAGAGCTGGGGCGGGCTCAGCAGCGGCGCGGGAGGGGGGGTCTGGAAGGGGCGGAGTCACGCGGTGGGCGGGCGGAGATGCCTGGACCTCGCGCGCGGCCGGGAGCGCGGCCTGGGTCGCCCGGCGCGTGTGCAGCTCGCCTCTCCGCGCGCGGCTCCCAGCCCAGGCTGCCGCTGCGCTGGCTGCGCGGATTCGCTGCCCGCGCCTGAGCCTCTCTACAAAGCAGTCTTCTTGCCTTCTAGACCCAAGGTGCACAGCAGCTAGGATGAGGGAGCACCAGGCCCCCTAAGCCTTTGTACCTTTTTTCTTCCTCTACCTCCTTTTCCTCACTTCCGCCTTCCTTTTTTCCATGTTCTTCCCTGGAGAATGAACCCGGGTCGTCACAGTTACATCCCCAGCCAGCTCTCCACGTCCACCGCCGCCTTTTGTATCTTTCATTTTGGGGCAGGGTCTCGTAAGTCACTAAGTTGCCCAGGATGGACTTGAATTTGTGATCCTCCAGTCACTCAGAGTGCTGGGGTGTATACATCCTGCACCACAATGTATAGCTAGTACTTATTTTCATCCCCATCCCCCTTCTAAGGCAAGTGTTCAAGGTGTGACAGGGTGGGATTAAAATTACATGTTGTACCTGCTTGGGAAAACAGCAAGCATGCGCTCAGTGGCCTCACGGAAACGTGAGCAGAGGCACTTGGATTACGTAGGAAGTCAGGACTGGCTGAAATTCCTTTTGGATAAAACTCAAATTTTTTCTCTTTCACCTCCCCAAAGAAACTTTTACTGTCTTTCCATGACTGCAAACTTAAGATTTCTCAGTGTAATTGTAACTCCAGGGCTCTGTAATTTTATATGCGCTAAAATCCTAGAAATGAAAAAGAAAGACAAAATGTAGTATTGCTACTCACTGAAGAATTTTTGCAGGAGAGGATTATTAGATGTGTCCTGCCACATATCCCTCGCATGGATAAGCCTTAAGTGCTTATTTATTAGCAGGTGCATTTAGCCCTGGATTAAGGACTGCTGCGTGTGAATGCCGCATGTAGGCTGTGACCTGCCGTACATGTCACAGGTCTTAAGTGTGCACTGGCTTGTGCTAAGCTTGGAAGAGTCATGTAGTGAATGCCTTGAGGTTCCTCCCCAGCCTCTGTCCTATTTTTCAGTGACTGGGAGAAAACATAGAAGTAACCATCTAGATGCATCCAGTGGGAAAACACAAAGATGTCAGAGTGAGGCTGCCTTGGCCAGCTGGCGTGCTAGACTAAGACTAACAAAAAGAAATTCTTCTGGGTTAAATATTAAACGGTGCCCCAAGTTCCAGGCAAGCACTTGCATGGGTTCCCAGGGGAAGAGCCCAGATTGCAGCCCGGATTGCAGCAGCCCGGGTCAGAGCCGGCAGTGACCCACAACACGCTCGGCATGAGAGTAATGATGCCTGCCCTGAAGAAAAGCGGTAGACTCGAGCCGGGCGAATAAAGCACAGCGTGGCTTTGGAGGGTACTCCATTGTTCAGAAAACACTGACACTAAGGGCAACTGTCCTGCTATAAAAGTGAGCAGAGGGTATCAACGAAATGGGGGCAATGTCATGGGACAATAATTAGGAGACCTGAATTACAAATGGCCAAGAAAGCTTGTCAAGCAAGACAAAGCCAAAGGATAAAGGGCTTGCTGTAGAAATGTAAAAACTAATGATGGAAGAGAGTGTCAACTCCTAAGAGTCTGTGTAACAGCAGTCCCATCGCTGTGCTGTCCAGCACTGCCACTGTCCCATCACTGTGCCAACTACCTATACATTTCATATACTCCACATTGATTAAACTCTAGAGTAATCATGCCAAAAAAAGAAGCATTTCTTCCCACTTGACAAGGCACGAAGAGCAAGCAGCACAGGGAGTCTGGTGAAGTGACGTTTTTTGTCTTTGCTGTGCTTCAGTGTTTTAAGCAGACAGTGATCGATAACTTCCTTTGGCTTTGCAGGTTATCAGGCAGCTTTGTACTTCAGAGGTTTTTGCCAAGATTGATTTTGTAGCTGCATGGGTGTTGGGCTTGGGGATCTCAAGGTGACACTGGATGTCTGCCACAGATGGTGAGGCGTCTTCTCACTTAGAGTAGGCTATGCTAATTTCTTACTTGACAGGCACAGGAGACATCCCAAGGGGACCAAAGGAAAACATCAAAGACTTCTGAATCCTAACTCCAGAACTTTCCAGCATTGCTTTCTCCAGGTCTGGTGGCCAGAACAAGTCCTGAGACTAGCCCAAAGTTCAAGGAGGTGGAGAAGTAGAGCCTACCTCTAGATGGCAGGATTGCCCAGTGTTGTTGCAAAGGAGGCACCTACTAGGATGGGAGGAACAGTTTGCTATGGAACCCAAACTCACGTTGTCTGTGGCTAACCCAGGAATTAAGTCTTCCTGCCCAACTGTGAAGGCTTTGTGCTTCCACCAAGCACACCACTTCTCCTGGGTCAGGCTTCGCTTGTTCTCTGTGTGCCATGTGAACAGAGGCCCTAGACCTGAATCTGACTCAGGCGTATCTCAGCTCAGCATAAGAAATGACTTTCTGGCACTGGAAGAGTTCCCCTGGAAGGGAATGAACAGATGTAGGAAACGTTTCTCTCTGCCTGCAAATATTCAGACAGAGAGAAGTGGAAGTTGACAACCTCTGGAATCCATAAAAAGAAGATTTGTGAACCAGGTGCTATAGACTGTGGATGACCTTTAAGTTTCCTTCCAAACTTTGTATCACAAAATATGGTAGAGGGTATCACGAGTAGAAAAACTTGGAAAAACATTTTTAAAAAAGTATTGTATGTCCATGTTAGTCCTAAGGGGACTCCAATGAAGAACTTTAAAAACAAAATAAAAATGAATATCTTAATAGGTACATTAAAAACACATGACAAGACTGGGTGTGGTGGTACATGCCTGTAAACCCAGTGATTGGGAGGCTGAAAACAGGAGGATCACTACAAGTTCATCCGTGTAGTGAGAGCCTGTACTAAATACATTTTGAAAAAATGACAAATACTAGCACCTACTTACAAGAAAACCTTTTACTCAATGTCACAAAGCATCTACATAAACCCTGAAGCAGACTTCATGATTAATGATAGACATCAGTCTTTCCTTTTAATAGTGGGAATCATACGTAAATGGCCTGCTGTCACAACTGCTGCCCATAGTTGCTCCAAAAATTCTAGGTAGAAAGGCAAGGCAAGAAAAACTAAAAGGCTGAAGACGGGAAGCATGAAATTGAGTTGGGGCTCATCTCTGAGAGGTTGGAGGAGGCAGAGGGTTGGAAGAGGCACAGAGGGCCTTTTGTGGGTATCCACTTTAGTTTGGCTTCACTGGAATGCTCACCTATTTTCTATAATTTCTCATGCATTTTAATTTTGTGATTTCAGCAGATTGCAAAGGTGAGTAACTGCAGGACGAGGACGTGGGCAGCCCCGGCTGTGCCCTGAAGACCACCATTGTCCCACAGGACGGAAGCACTCCTAGCCAGATAGGTACTGTCCATGCCGCCTACACGCAGTTGGTGCTAAGGAAGGAAAGCAGGGGTTCACTGTGGGCAGCCCGACTAAAGAAAAAAAAAAAGCTGCAACCTGTTCTCATAGTCATAGAGCTAGAACTGAGACTGGCCTCTCCCAGAACAAACCAACTAAGAAAGGTACAAACACTGCTCTCCTGAAACCTACCACCTTCTCCAGAACAATTGTTTTCATAGCTGTAAATCATTTAAATATCTTCCTTATGAGGAAGAAGCAGCCTGCCTTTTATCCCAGAACCCCAAGCAGGCAGAAACCCTTGTCCCTGCATTCCTGACCCTGAGGTGTGTGGCCATGTGCCCAGCTGGACCAATTCAATGCTCTGGTCTGGATCTTGAGGAAGACAGGAGGTG
>NDGN011552731.1:0-17692 GCA_002564285.1 Tympanoctomys barrerae | reverse complement strand
TGTGCTTTGCTAAGCTTGTTCTAAGTAGGTGTTTTAGACCACTGAGCCATCTCACCAGCCCAGCACTGGAGTCTTTGACTGACTGACTGGTTCACTGATTGATTTACCGCTGCTGGGGATTGAACTCAGGGTCTTGCACAGCTAGACAAGCACTCTGCCACTGAGCTATATTCCTAAGTCTTTTTTGTTTTATTTTGAGACAGGGTCTTGCTAAATTGCCCAGGCTGGCCTTGAACTTGTGATCCTCCTGCCTCAGCCTCCTAAATGGCTGAGATTATAGGTATGTAGCACTGTGCCTGGCAGGGTCTTAGCTGTTGAGTCTCTGCCCACCTCTGTGAGGCAGACACAGTATGTATCATTCATTCGTGCAGCAGATCTGTGTGGTTGGCTCTTCAGACACAACACAAGTGAAAGTACAAAGGACTGGACCTTACAGTGCTTAGAGCTCGGAAGGGAGCCAGGCCCTGACATGTCCTAAGGGCAGTGGAGGAGCTGCTAGGACTGGGAGCAGGGAGGTGGGCCCCGAGGACCTGTGCTTCGGAAGGATCCTTCCTTCTGGTGATCAGGTGAAAGGGAAGTGGGTGTGAAGGGTCATGGTCCCTGGGAGGAGGAGGTGAAAACACGAGATCATTGGCTGTAGACAAGAGGACAGGGGACACGGGAGTTCCCAATGGCCCTCGATTGCTGAGATGTTGGTGTACAGGGCTGGAAGAGAAGCAGGTTTAGGGGACTCATGAGTTTGTCCTTGATGTACGGAGTCTGATGCCAGAACAAAGAGCTGCACAGTGCATTCAGTCCGGGGAGAAGGAGGGCAGGGCGTCTGGTGTGCGGCTCCCCACGGCCCTCTCCTCTGCCACCTTCCTGTTACGTTCGTGGCACTGTTGTCCCTGGGGGTCTCTGCTCCTCCAGCTTCTCATGTCGTTGCAGACAGGGGGAGCAGAAGGAGAGGGCGAGGCTGCGTGTAGGGAGCAGGAGGCTGTGTTGGAGACGAGAAGGCCGAGCAAGGTCCTCCTTGTAAGGCAGAAATGGGGAGGTCAGGGGTGCTGGGATCCCCCGGGAAGAACCAGCGGGGAGGGGGGAGCTTAGCCCCGCGTGGCTCTGAGATGACGGGGAGGAGCGCTTTGCAGCCGGTCGGTCAGAATGGTATCAGCTTCCTTCTTAGTGGAAAAGGGGAATTTATTGGCTGGCGGCTCCTGCTCGTGCCCCAGTGAAGCTCGTCAAGGTAAACAATCAGCAGCCGTGGTGTCCAGGACCTTCCTGTGGCTCTTGAGTAGGTTTGTCTCCACCCAGTAGACGGTGCGACTTGAATCTGGTGGTGGGAGCCACGGGCATGAGCGGTGTCTGCACCTCCGTGCTGGGTGTGGTTATGCACTGCAGGAACCGCGTGAGGGTGTGTGTGTGTGTGTGTGTGTGTGCGCGCACGCACTCACGTGGGGGTGTGTGGTAGACCTCAAAAGTGGCCCTGACTTCCTCCCAGGCGAGCTGGCACCTATTTATGACATGACTCTTCAGATCCTCCTATCAGAAGATGAGTCTGTTTCCTCTACCTCTAGTGAGTTGGGTCCTAATCGTGCGATATTGTATCAGCCATAAGGACAGGGCTGTGTAGCGCACGTGTGTGAGGCTGGCCCTCTTCTGGGGCTTGGGGATCCTGGAGACATACACAACCTGGGCTGATAGATGCAGAATCACTCCTACTTCCTCAACTGAGGTCCAGCCAACATTGCATGCTCAAGTGAGGCCCTCTTGGGCCACTGTCCAGTGCCAGCTGGGCCCGTCTAGTCTGGAAACACCATCCAGTTTCCCCAGAGTCAGTGTTGTTTGGTTACCACGCTGTAGAGTGGGCTTTTCCGTAGCAAAAGCTAACCGATCCAGGAATATCTCCTAAATTTTTTTTGTACGGTTTTTACTGGGAGACAGTATTGGAAAGAAATTAGGGTTATAAAGTCCTGACTTTCTGGGTTCAAAATCTGCCTTATGTACTTCCCAGCTGTGAGGCTTCTCTGCTCCAGCTAAATCCTAACTGTAGAGGCAGGGAACAGAGGCTGGCCCGTGGCAGACACCAGCAGTGCTCTGTGTGGCTGTGGCTGTGGTACCTGTGAGTGATACTGTAGGAAATCCTTATGACTGTAGGCTTTTGGTGGGTTAGGGTTGGTTGTAAGTTAAATTCCATTGTGCCTTCTCAAAATTCACCTCTTATCGTGGGGAAGTGTTTTTAATCATGGAAATGAACAGAGATGGGTTGTAAGGGGAAGAGTTGCGAAAGAGAAAGGAGGACCTGATCAGCAGGGTCTGCAGAATTCCTCCCTCTCTTTTAGCCAGACGTCAAAGACAGAATAACACAGGTAAGGAAGTGGGACCCACCAGGTGGCTGCTGCGGGTACTCCGAATGCCAGAGCTGGGGCCCAGCCATCCCTGCTCCCAGTCCACCATGCCACTTCCCTTCTTTTCTTGCTGGGCTGTAATCCCTCTAGCAGGGCTCAGGAGCAGCAAATTGCAACAAGTTCCCCTTCAATCACAAGCACTTACAAACTTCATCAAAGGGTGAAGCTTTATATCAGAGCCCAAACACCAGGCCTGTAGTGGGCTTGTTAATCAAGAGCTGCCATTTTGGACTTTCCCCTACCAAGGTGACTCTTAGAAGTTTCTAGCAGGCCAAGGCCATGTGCTGGTCCTCTTCTTCTGTCCCATTTGGCTGGATGTGGCTTGCCCTGTGCCCCAGCTTTGGACCCTTCATAATTTTGAATGACGTCTTCCTTGCAATGGGGAAGTGGCCACTCAGCAAGGCCCTCAAACTCTTGGAGTCAGGACTCCCTGGCCCGCCTCTCACCTACCTGGAATCTGTCAGCTTAGTGAGAAATGTGACTACCTGTCAACACCTCTTAGCTGTGTCTCTCTGTCCTCAATTTCTCTGCCTGGGCCTGGCCAGTGTCCCACTGCCCACGCTCCACAGAGGCGTGTGCCCAAGTAGGACGAAGGCAGTACCTGTTTCAGATCTGACCCACTGATGGGGGACATCTGGGCTGTGAGCTACCAGTGGTCCCTGGAGTCCTCTTGGGTTGCCACCAGTCCTGATGGAGGGTTGTCTGCAGGTTTTTAATCACCAGACTCTGCCGTCATCAGGAAGCACATTAAATCAGGCTGGCTGATTGCCAAGGAGATCTTGGTCCTTTCAGGCTGGAGAGGAGGGGCCCATTCTCTCTTCAAGTTGTCAATCTCGTTCTTTTCTTGGAGCGCAGAATCATCTTTAAAAACTAGAACCAAACCCAAACAGATGAAAACAACTGACTCATAAGTGGAGCTGACAAATGATGCCCAGAGAGAAGGAGGGAGGGAGGCCAGGCTCATAAATAGCGCTCTTGTGTGGTTGGAGCCTTAGCACTTGAGAATTTCACAAAAGAAGGGTTTGCTGTCTAAGTATCGAACTTGAAATCAGCCTTGGAGAATTAGACAAGAATTTCTCTGGGTGTACCAAGCTTCTGCTGTCCTCAGACTCAGCAGCCTAGGGCCCTGAGGAATTTCAGGCTGATGTGTCAGACGTGTCCTGGGACAGGAGCCAAAGTAGAGCATACTAAGAGGCTCGGTAGGACCTCTGTCCTGGCAAGTGGGGACTGTTGCTGCTCCAGGGTCATTTTTGTGGAGCTTGAGGCCAGCATGTGTGTGGTGGTTGTCCAAGGTCCCCAGTCCTCACCTACTGCTGTGGTCAGCCTGCCTGTGGGTACAGGTGTCCTGCTTTCTCTCCAGCTTCCTCCACTGCTTGGTAAGAACCCTAACAAGCAGGCTGAGTCTTATTTGTCCATGACTTGAGGGCTACATCCAGTTTCCCCTCTTGTCCATTGAATTATGGCTTGACTTCTCCTTCAAGTTTGATGAGTTTCTCAGGTTGAAAGTGAAGAGTTTCCTAACTGCGGGGCCCAAAGACAGTTCTGGGCTGATGTCCTTAGGTTAGGTGTTCTCTGCCTCGGCTTCACACAAGAGTCAGCGGGGGAAATTTTAAAAATATCAGGGCTGGTCTCAGAGCATTTAAAACTCCCTGCAGTTAGAGCTCAGTACTTTTTGGATGCTCTTTTATTGATGTAGTATGAGGACAATTGTTTGAGAACAATTACCTTAAATAAATAGCAAATAGTCCTATTTATTTGAGAATTATTTGGATCAAATGAAAATATTTATAGGCAGGGTTTTAAAAAATCCAGGACTCGTGAGATAGCTCAGCAGACGAAATCACCTGGTTAGGCAAGCTTAGGCAAGCGCAGGGACCACGGTTTGATCCCTGGCACCACGTGCTATGCCAGCCCTGGCCCCAGGGCAGACTGAGCTGGCCATAAGTCTGGGCATAGTGGCACATGCCTATAATCCCAGCACTGGGGAGGCTGAAAACAGGAGGATCACTATGAGTCTGAGCTGCGTAGTGAGACTGTGAAACGACCAAATACATTAAAAAAAAAATCCAAAGTAAATGTACAGGTACCTAATAGGGTTATTCATTTGGAAAGCAGTGCCCAGGACGTGTGGAGCCACACTCTAAGGAGGCAAAGGTGAGCAGAGAGTCGCAGGCACAGTGCCAAGGGCTTTCTGGATGGTAGTGAAGTGACATGTGGTAGCAGTCATAACTTCCTGGTGCTGAGTCATGGTCTGAGTGCTGAGTCATGACTCCCTGGGTGTTGAGTCTTGAGGTCTGGGTCCTGAGTCACGGTTGAATGCTGACTTGCTGGGTGCTGAGTCATGACTGCTGAGTGGTGAACCAGGACGACCACCTGGATCTAGCAGTTAAAGCTGATAGTTGTCAAAGGTAAAGGAAGGTGCTAGGAGAGTATTTACTGTTCAGGACTTGGCAAGCAGGGGATGGGTTAGGAAGACTCTCTGTGGGAGACACAGTCATGGAAGTGAGGGATGGATGGGGCTTCTTTGGTGGATGAGGGAGAACCATGGCACAGGCCGAGAAAGGGGAGCCCACTGACTTTGAAGATCTGGCCAAGGGTTTCCTTCATCCAAGTCAGGACCCCAAGAGGAGACTGTCTGCAGACAAGGACCCAGAGGAAGCCTGAGCCCACTTACGCAGTCCTGAGCTTTCTGGACACCCTCTTGAGCTGAGATGGACCCTGCGGGAGTCACAGGGTCAGATGGGAGACTGGAACTGTGGGGCGGGAGCAGAAGTGAGTGCTGCTTAGAGGCAGCTGGGATGGTCCAGGCAACAGGATGTCATTTTAGGTCAGAGTAGGGAGAAGAGTTTGAAAGTTTTGTATGGGCAGAATAGGGTAGGGAACGATTCAGACTGCTTCAAACCCATGGGGCACCTAAGGATACCTGACATTGTGACCCTATTTGTCTAGTACAGGCGCACGGTGGGATACACTTATGTGACCGTGACTTAGAACAGGTAAACATATATATGCTGGTTACAGAATTATGTAAGAAGGTAAGTATGAGATAATAACCTATATAAGAATTCTAGAGAGGCCAGGAGTTTAGTTAGCTCAGTAGTACAGCTCCTGCCTGGTAAGCATGAGGTCCTGAGTTTGATTCCTAATACCCCCAGCCCAAAAAACAATTATACAATAAGGATGCAGGGGCTCTTGCACTGTTGTGCTCCGCTCCATGCTGCCTGCTGTCATTGCTGATGTCTTGCTCCTATGCGTTCTTTAACCTTGGGAGCTCACCTGTGACCATCTGTTGGGTCCCTGAGCAGGCTGAGAAATAAAATCAAGATTTTGAACAGAACCTGGGTATGAAATGTGGTAACAGTCATAACTTCCTGGGTGCTGAGTCATGGTCTGAGTACTGAGTCATGGCTCCCTGGGTGTTGAATCATGAGTCCTGGGTGCTGAGTCACGAGTTGAATGCTGACTTGCTGGGTGCTGAGTCATGAGCTGGGTGCTGAGTCATGACTACTGGGTGCTGAATTTTGCAGCATGTTCCCATTTTCAGGGCCGAGGTAGCAAAGCATGTATATGTATTTGTGTGTCTGAGATATGTACATGTTAATTATGAGCCCAGTTTATGCTCATTGTTTTAAAATTTCATAGGGTCTTGCTACATTGCCTCGGACTTAGTGATCCTCTTGCCTCAGCCTCCTCAGCACTGGGATTACATGCATGTGCCACCACGCCCGGTTTTGGTGCCAGCACAGAGAGTCCTGGAACCTGACGCTGGTATAACATATGATACCATAGATCGAACTCAGGTCTTTGCGCTTAGCCGGCAGGTTCTTAGACTGCTGAGCCAGCTCCCCAGCCCAACGGTCATTGTAACAGACAAAAATTTTAAAATGATAACTTTTTGTTTAGTTATAAAATGTTAATATTTGGACATTTTTGAGAGGAATGAGGAGACAGAGGTCTTTAAGAATCTTTTGATAAAATTGCACGCGTGGTTTTATCATGTACAGCTTCTTGCTTTGAAGTACACATACAATGTGCTGTGGCACAGTTAAGCTAATACATGTAAGATGTTAAAGACTTATTTTTTTTGGTAAGTACACATAATCTATTCCTATCCACTCTCAAGAATATAGTACAGAGTTGTTAACAGTAGTTACCATGTTGGACAATAGGTCTCTTGATTTATTCCCTGCATCTAAATAGAACTGCGTGTCCTTTGATGAATATCTCCTCACTCACTCCTGTCCCTTATAACACTGCTCTAACTCTGCTGCTGGGAGTTTGACTCTTTGGGATTCCACCTAGCTTGCTTTCTGTGCCTGGCTTCTTTCACTTAACGTGAGGTCTTCCAGGTTTATCCATCTGGAGGAGAGAGTTTTCTAATCTGTCCCTTGCCATTGTGTGGAGTTTCCAGTCAACTGGCTATCTTCCATCACTATGCCATCAGTCCGTCCTATGCCCATGGGGACAGGCTTCCCTGTGATCACAGATATCAGAGGGGAAACCAAGACTCAGAGAGGCAAAGGCTCTGTACTAACATCTCACAGAAGGCCCGGATGTCTGCTGGAGTCAGTTTCTTCCTCAGCTTCCATTTACTGAGCGGCTACTGGAGCAGGTTCTAGGTGCAGGGGACACCAGGCTGAGCCCGGCGCATGGGTGAAGGCGGACATCGATGGCCACCCCTCTCACACCTATGGGCTCTGTCTTCAACCTGGGTGGGGCTGAGCAGGCCCAGCTGAGCTACGACACTGGTTCAGCTCCAGTTCTGCCACCAGGGCTGGGGTGGGTGCTCTGGTTGCTGGCTTCTGGTTACACAGGTCTTGATGGCTCCTGCTCTTGTGGGCTACAGAGCTGCCCACATTCCCTCTTCTCCTGGAGGGTCCTGCCTGGAGGTGTTTGCCTTGAACCCTCTGCTTGGAGGGCTGGAATCTGGACAGCCTAGGATACCACCCTTGAGCTCAAGGTCCCCGCCTTCCTCAGCTGCCTTGGGTGCTGGCTCCTGCGTTAAATCCTGGCATTGACCTTGAACTTCTCTCCTCCAATTTATCCCTCCTGGTCATCAGACCACAACCTCATCCAAGGAAGGCTGGGCTCCAGCAGTGAGTAGATTCCATTGATTGTTAAAGGAATTGTCTAAAACAATTGTCCTGAGCACCAGAAGAGACGACACCACTGACCTTTCCAATGCTGAGGCCAAATAACTCAGCAAAATGCTCCTGGTGTCCGCTCAGATGGGCCTCCAACTGGCAATGGGCTTGGGGTTTTGCAGTCACCTCGGGGTTATGGCAGCAATGGTCTCAGGTCCTCAAAGTTGTCTCTGAATGTTCCCTTGCCTTTTGACTGTTGAAGTGGCTCCTGGCAAGCGCTCTTTCTCTCACCATCTTTTGTTAGACAGCCTGAGGAATCTGCTTCCTCTCCCCTGCAGTCTTCTATCTCAGCACTACTTCTGGTCCAGTGGGTCTCGAAGGAGCCTTTTCTAGACTTTTGCTTTTGTATGTATGTGTGCATGTATGTATTTGGTGCAAGGTCTCACTATACAGCCCACGTTTGTAGTGAACCCCCTGTTTTCAGCCTCCCCAGCACCGGGATTAAATGTACCATCACGCTGTGTCTCAGTGGCTGGCTCTCAGTGGCCGGCTCAGTGCGCCCAGGGGCGGGGCCAGCGCTGCTTGTGGTGCTGGGGAAACCCGGTCCCTGCTCTTGCCTAAGAAAGCGCTGAGTCGGCTGAGCTATCTCGCCTGCCCTCACCTTTTAGTTTTATTACAGGCAATTTGTTTACAATATAGATATAATAGCTGCAGTTGCACTGATTGTTCAGTCTGACTTGGCAAGAGCCTGTCAGTTGGGTGTAGGTAGTGCTTGGGAGTCTCAGGATAGAAGTACGAGAATTAAATGACAGGGCCCGCCTGTGCCATAATTCAGATGGGATGATTGCACTACAGAAAGGACAGCTGTGTGACTGCAGACTGCAGCGTGGGATAGAGACCCAGCGTGCAGCACAGGCCCGGCCACACCCTCCACACCTGCTTCATCACGTGCCAGCTGCTCATAGCAACCTATTTGCACCACCTGTTCTCATCCACTTCTGTATCCCTTCACCAAAGTGCTTGGGACTGGAAGTGTTTCAGACGTAGAATATTTACATATGCATAATGAGAGATCTCGGAGGCAGGGATCCAAGTGTAAACACAATATTTATGGTTTCTATACCACTTGTACATGTAGTGTAAAGAGAATTTGATGCAATATTTTTACGATGCTTTCATTTTTTTTTACCATGACCTGTCACAGAAAGCTTTAGATGCGGCAGTTTTCACTCATTTTGCCAGATTGGTGCTTAGAGTTGCAGGGTTTGGAGTGCTTTGGATTTCAGATGTGTGGATTAAGGATGCTTAGCAATAGTCTCTCCTCATCCAAAGAGAACAAATACACATGCAGGTGCATAGTAGACGCCTGAAACTGCAGGTGATAGTGAATCCTAGGTACCGGCACCGTGCCACCTCACAGCTGACCAATATGTGAGTCACCTACAGGGTGGTGAATGTACACCTACACTGAACAAGGGGAGGATTCACACCCACATGGACCTGGAGCTGGGTACTATGAGATTTCAACATGCTACTCAAGCTGGTGTTCAACTGAGAACTTATGATTATTTTTTTAGTACTGGGAATTGAACCCAGGGCCTTCACACTGAATTATATCACCAGCCCCTTTAAAAACACCCCTTTTTATTTTGAGAGAGGGTCTCACTAAGTTGCTACACTACATTGCCCAGGCTAGACTCAAACTTGGAATCTTCCTGCCTCAGCCTCCCAGAGAACTTCAGGTGTGCACCACTATAACCAAATACATATTGCTTATTTCTGGAATTTTCTATGGAATGTATTTGGACCACAGTTGACTGGTGGCAATGAAAAGTAGAAAATGAAACCATGAGTAAAGGGAGGAATGGCAGTGACTACTTGAGCCCGGCCACTGTCTATCTCTGAGAGCTGCAGCCTGGCCCTGGGTGGATGGGTGACAGCCGAAGCTGCTGAGCTTTTCTGGGGCTATGTGTTGCTGTGGGTGTGCAGACAGCCATGCAGCCCCGGTGCATGACTGCCCTGAAAAGCATGTCTGCCACCCTGGGTGAGAAACAGGAGACTCAGACACACAGGGGAGAGAAGGCCCCTTCACTGCACCGCGTGGACCAGCAGCACCAGGACTCAGACTCCTACCGGATGCTTGTAGCCTCTGTGAGGTATTGCTTCTGAGTCAAGTCAGGGCCACTGGCACCTAAACCCAGGACACTCAGAGAAGGATTTGGGGTTCTAATTTGGGCAAGGGGCCTGTCACATTTTGCAAAGGCTGACCTAGAGGAAAAAAAAATTGTGTTACACCAGATGCAGGATGCTGTGCTCCATATGGAAGGTGGTTTGTGCTGGTGGAGGATCCACCTTCCCTTTCTGGGCCTTTCCCCAAGAGGCTGAGCCATGTCATGCTGCCCTGCCCAGAAATTTAGAAGAATAGCAGTAATGATGACAACCAAAGCCAGTTGGATCCTCGGGGAGAGTCCTGGGAGGCAAACTATAATTATCTAAATTGGGCTCTGAGGGGGATGTAAGTTTTACAACCTGCCACAGAAGTGCTGCGCTGAGAAGGGAGCATGGCTGATGTCTCTTTCTGCTGAAGGTGTGGTTTACGAGGAGTGCTGCCTGGCTACTTTCCACATAATAGGAAAGGCATTCTGTGCCAAAACTGGCTGAGGGAGTTCGCTGTACTTCAGGACGGTGATGATCGAGAGGGCTGCTTCTAGAAATTTCTGAGGGTTCTCCTGTCAGTGAGGGAAATGTTTGGGCTTTTTCCTAAATGACATTTCCATTAAGAACCAAGTAGTTCATGCATGTTCTTAATCCTCACATTAATCCCACTTCTCAAGCGGTGGCAAATTTCTAGTGATTTTCCTCATGAGCGAGCATTTATTTCTTTGACGAAGGCCAGAGGGGTCCATGAAGCCAAGGGCCTTGGGCAGTGTCGCTGGTTGAGTGACACCTTTCTACTCACATGCCTCCCTAAGGCTTTCTCTAAATTGGCACCCAGCAAAATTACAAATTCCTACGGCACGGGATGAATGTGGGCTTTGTGGCCAGGCAGCTTGTGTTTAAATCCGGGCTCGGCCACTCGTTCACCTCCTAGGAGTGTGCGTCCCACGTGCCTTTAGCCTGGGTTCCACCTGTGCCACCCGCATCCCAGAGTGCAACTCCAGGCCCTGTGTGGCGTTTCTGCAGAAGCCAGCCTGAGGCTGCCAAACCACAGAATGTATAGTGTCCCCACCTGCCTTGCCAAGCCGTTCCAGTAATTTTCCACTCCTCCTTCTGTGATTTTCCACTCCTCTGGATCCCTGAAGTCTCTTTTTTCAATCCCTCCTTTCCACTTCCCCATCAGCTTCTTTTCTGGTTCTCTTTCTGTCCTCTCTTTGGGAGCTTCAGGCACCTGTCCTAGTAGGAGTGGAGCCCAGCCCGCCTTCGTGTCTCTTCTCTATGGTGGTAATGGGCGCAGAATCTGTCTCACCACCTTCACGTGGGACCAGTACTGTTTTCCATGCTGAAGGGTTCAGCTTTGTTACCTGTGAATGGAGACGCAAGTGTCCTTGCTTCTAACTATATGATAGGACTGTAATAATAGCTGTATGTCATGGGCCACGAGGCTTTGGCTCCCAGAATGCAAGCCACATTTGTAGCCTGCAAAGGTCCACGGTGTACTGAGTGCGAAAAGTGCCCTAAATACTCAAATGCAAAACAACAGGTGAAAGAGCTCTGGCATTTACCAGCTAAAAAGATGGGCTGGGTATCTTAAGAAGGCACAGATTTGGAGTTGTGGGGACCTACGGATCCAAGAGGACATGGGGAAGGGTGAGACTAGGTGGTAAAAGGCTGTGTCTGGCGCTCTGGTTTCATCTTGATGTCAACAAGAGAGGTCAAGTGCAGGTGAATTTTACTGGGATGACATTCTCGTATGGGCAGTGGTGTTGACAGAAGGGGTCCTATGGGGAACATGAACCAGAAGGCAGAAGAGAGATGACAGGACCCCATCAAAATTCATGATTTCTAGTCTAACCGCTGTAGATGAAACTTATGAGAGATGACAGAATGAAGCAGGAGGAAGCCTGCCTATTCTGATCAAGATAATCCTCAAATCCACAGGAACAAACTAGGTGAAGAATCTGATTAGGCAGTTTTAAAGGAAAATATCCTCAAGACTATATATATATATTTTGTTGTTGTTGATACAAGGTCTAGCCACGCAGTTCAAACTCACAGTGATCTCCTGTCTCAGCCTCCCCAGTGCAGGGATGACAGGTATGTGCCACCAAGCACATTTTCAGGGCCTGTACAGTGCACCTGGGGCTCCAGGGCCAGCACGGCAAGTGGTACTGGGGACTGAGCTCTGGACCTTGTGTTTGCCAGGCAGGCGCTTAGACTGATCACAAGTCTATATTTTTAGCAGAATAAAACAGTTGTTGATAGGTAGGAAGGAGGAAAAAGGGATTTGGATGAATGGAGCTAAAAAGTAATGTACAAATAAGAAGAGTAGCACTTTGTGTGGGTTCATTTCATTGGCTGAGGAGTGTGACAATTTCAGTTTTTGACTCTTGGGTTAAAAGAAAGGAGTGAAAAGCCCATATTTTTAAGGACAAAGATTATTTCTCCTTTCTCTACCCACTGCCTTGGGGTCTGGCAGGGTGACAGAGATGCTTACATATTTTTAAAATTGAGCAACCTTGATTAACACTCCCTTATAATGTCTATTGTGTTCTCGAAGCTCATTCTTGTCGGGTTGGCCTTTTGACTGTCCTCACAACTGTGTGAGTGGGGATATTTTCAGACAGTGAAGAATCTGAGGCTGGGATGGCTAAAGCAACTGGTCTAGAGTCACCACACTGGGAATGACAGCAGTGTGACTCAGACCTGGAACTCAGAACTGTGAGTCCTATCCAGGGTCTCTGGTCCCTGTGGACGATATTGACAGGGTGGATCATGATGGATTTTTAAAAGAAATTGGAGCGAAGATGTTATTGGAGATTTTTTTCCCCACATGTGCTTTGCTGTTTTTATAGTCTTTGTTTGCTTTCATTTTTGTCGTTGTTGTTGAAAGAAATTTTGCTGGTTAATCTAGATATGTCAGTGGTTGTTAGTCCCACAACAGGGTGTAATGGCTTTAACAGAAGTACTAGGAATTATTTTTAACTTTAAGGTATCTTTATATATTTGTTTTTTTTGAAGATTAACTTAGGCCTGGGCTGGCAAGATAGCTCAGTGGATTAAAGCACCTGCTTAGGCAGATGCAGGGACCGGGGTTCAATCCCCAGCATGCTGTGCTGCCCCTGCCCCTGGGGCATGCAGAGACAGTGACTGAGACTGGGTGAGGTGGTGCACACCTGTAATCCCAGTGCTTAGGAGGCTGAAAACAGGAGGATCATTCCGAGTCCGATCTGCATAGCGAGACCCTGTACACCCTGTACTAAATACATTTCTTTTTTTTTTTTTTTAAAGAAGAAGAACTAAGGCCTCAGTGAAATATTCCTTTATCTGACCAGCAGGAGATAAAGGAGAGTTTGCACTAAATTCTTCTTTCTATGGGTACAAAAAAACCCCCCATAGAACTGAAAGTTGAGATTGTTTTCACAGGGACAAAAAGGAGTAAAATGTGTAAGTAGGCTAAAATCTAGATGATGGCAAACCTGGGAAGATGGGCCCAGGTCCACCACCTAGTGAACTCTGCCGTCACAGAGTAACTTCACATTTTTAAACCCAGCTGGATCCTACTGGCCGGAAGTTGAATTCCCAGGAGGAAAATGGATCTTGATATTTTAGACATATGTGAAATCAGAGCAGTTGGGCAGGCGGGACTTTTGCTTGAAGAGAACTCATTACAAATTTAGCTCAGCTTGGAAGAAACTTTCCCATCAAGGAGAGATTCCTGGTTGCTGCAGATATAGTGTTCCTCTGGGACTTCCTTGTGGACCTTACCAGGCATGGTTCTGTCTTGGTAGAGGGATGACAGATTGGCCCATGGCCATCCCTATTTCTGAAACCAAAGGAAAACTGGAATGAACTACCTGTTCTTGGTTCCTGAGTGAGCTCTCTGGGCCTAACTTCTTGCTTTCTTAGGTCTCTAGATTCAAGTGCTACAGCTTGCCTCCTTCTTTTCCTTCTCCTTCTTTTGTGATTCTTCCAGGAAAACATGTAGGTCATCTTTGTCACCATATGTAGAGAACCTGCCCAAGAATGAAGCTTGTATACAGAAAAGACAAAAGCAAGAGAGATAGGGTCTTGATCAACTTACCCACGTATGATTTAAATTCAGCCCTGCTCAAACCCTAGTGGACTTTTCAGTAAACATCCTCTTAGTACAGCTGGAGTGGAGGCTTCTATCGCTTGTAACCAGAAGATTCTGACCAGGTGCAATTTATAGACATATATTCATTCTCATGGACTTTGAATGATTTTCATCAGAAGCTCCCAGTTTATCCTGTTGACTTAGTTTTTTTTTTTTTAATTCCCTGAGAAAATATGGGGAAATGGAAAACTAGCAGAATGAAAAGGAAACACTCACATGTCCCTTATATGCAAAATCTTTTGCTAAGCACTTTAAAGCCTGCCTACTTTCTCTTCTCCCTCCCTTCCTCCCTCCCTCCCTCCCATTTTTCCTTTCTCTCTTCCCCCCATCCTTCTTCCCTCCTATCCTTCCTTCCTTTTCTCAGGCACAAGACCTTCCTAAGTCTGGCTCTCATTAAGTTATGCTAAGTAAGAACCCCTGACATTGTCCCATCAGGCCTTGTGGGTAGTAATGTCGTTGGGCCTCAACCTCCCTGAACATCCCTATGGGCTTGCTGGCTTCTGAAGGCACAGCCGAGGCTCAGGCTTCCATGATTCCTTTTGCTGACTCAGGAGCCAGGGGCCTCCTTCCTGCCTTAGAGAGGAGGCACTGATTATAACCTCATCTGACAGATGAGGCTCAGTGAGTTAAAGATGTCTCCCAATGCCGTGCAGCCTGGATGGGCCTGGGAAGCCTCTGAACCTGAGCCCCTTTATTCAGTGTTGTGGTCTTGGTCCAGCAACTCTGGCACCACCCAGAAACTTGTAGGAACACAGAATCACAGTGCCCTCATCCCGGACTGCTGGACCTAAAAGTGTGTTACAATGTGGTTCCAGTGAGTCACAGGCCCAGAGAAACTTGAGCAGCACTGACATCGCCGCTGTAAACCACAGCACCGTGCTCGCCAGCCTGGATCCACAGGGGATGACCCAGGACATGTGCCCTTTGGGCCAGCTTGCCACAGCTGCTGCCTGTCTGATCAAAGGGAAGAAAGGCCTGGGAAGAGAAGTAGGTTGCCCTTGCTCCCTCTCCTGGGGCTGGGAGAGCAGGGGCTTCCCCAGTGGTGTCCTGGAGCCCATCCCAGCCAGCCTTGGCCACGTCCTCACCACCTGGGCCCAGCTGGAGGGCCAGCTGCTGGCCCCACGAGGGATTATGCCCGGAGAGCTTCCCACAGCAGTCCATGGATTCCTCACTAAGGCTCTCTGGGAACAAAGGCCTTGTAGCATGATGCATTTTTGGAAGGAGGGATCAAAGCAAGAGCCACATCTGTCACAAGAAACATGGGAACAGCCTTCTTCCTGGAGAATGAGAAAATCCTCCATCCCTGACTGCCTTAGATTCTCCATGGGTGAAACTCTTTCAGCGGCTGTTGACGTTCACAGATGCAGCTGGGTGCTGGGCTCTGTCCTTCTTGCACTTAAGTGTCCATGGTCATTGGAGAAGCCCAGATGCTGTAATGGTCCTTGTGGGTCAGACAGGAGCAGAAAACTTCCTTAACCTTTTTGGGGTAGCTGAATACTTTGCATCAGTGTTTCCCCAAGGGCAACCCACAGACAGGTGCATCTAGAGAGCTGCTTGTCATTGGTGGGAACAGGAGGAAAACAGAGAGGGTCCTGGACCTTCCACAGCCCCTCAGGCCCACCGGACCTGTGCACACATGGTCAGGGCTCATCTTATTGAGAAGGTGCAGAGTGGCATGAGGGCCACAAGGTCACTAGGGATTTACAGAAGCAAGTTCTATCCCAGTGTCAAGGATTGGAAATTGGACAGGGGCTTGCTGTTCCTTCCTCTCTCTGCTTATTATTACCTCTGTCCATCCTTGGACCCCTTAGAAACAGATATTTTCACGGTCATCTGAGGTCAAGGAAACAGACTTGGAAAGATGAAGTCACCTGCCCAGGTCATGGCTGGCTGGCCCATGGTGCACACGGCTTCACACATGTGACCTGGGATAGTTGCACTGGGCCTTATGCTCAGGCTTGAAGCTCTGTGGCCACCATCTTGCCACCCTCGTGAGTTTATCTTTAGATCTGCATCAGTGCTGTCCTGTAGCACCAGGAAAGAATGCTGCTGATGTGGAGCTTTGCCTCGTGCATGGTCTCTTCCCCGCCTACCACCTCCCTGCTCCCCAACACCAGTCCTTGTTCCTGGCAGCCCCTGCTGCCCTCAGTTCCTGGGCACAGAATGGCAGTGGTAGGGACCAGCAGGCATTCCTGTGAGCTGGGTCAGGAGGTGACCTGGGACTGTGAGGGCCTGCATTCCCATGCCCCAGGGGCACACTAAGTAGTGAATAAAAATACCAGGACGGTTTAAGAGAAAGGCCAACAGAGAGAGGAAAACAAGCACTCTTTCCTGTTTCCTCCGTTCCCCACATAGTTCTGGGGATTAAACCCAAGGTCTTTGCACTGAGAGACATCTCCAGCCCTTTTAAAGGTTTTGAGACAGGGTCTGGATAAGTCACTGGGATGTCCAGGGGGAGCTCAGACTCAGACTCACAGTCTTCTTGCTTCAGCCCCCAGAGTGCTGGTGTTACAGGCGTATGCTCAAGGGAACTTGGACCAAAACCTCCAGAACTATGAGCCTTTCCTCTTTATAAGCCGACTGTCTCTGGTATCTTGTCACAGTAATGGAAAGCTGACAAACACATACTGCATCACACAGCTGGGGTCACGCTGGTGCTCTCATTGCTTTTTGCACGAGGTTGACTCCATTGTCATTTATTTACACTGGGTCTCACCCCAGATGACATGGTCTACAAGGGTCAGGATCTGTACCCCAGGAGGGACGAGTCCACAAGCTCCTCTCTCTCCAGATCATGATCCCAGTCCTCTCTTGGTGCTTAGGCGCTTAGTTGTCCAAGGACTGCACAGCTATGATGACACAAAAGAGCCCGAGTCACAGCTGCTTCTTAGAAGAGGTCATGATTTGAGTTGACATCCATGAGCCGCAGGACCTGGGCACCCTCAGTCAGCACCGGTAGAGCCGGCGCTTCTCTGTGCAGGCTGCACCTTGGCTCCCTCAGGAGAAAGGCCCTGCTCCAGATGTGAACTGTGCTCTGAGGCTCCTGCATGGAAGGCGTGGCTCCCCGGTGGTTGAGGTGCAGACTGAGAGAGGCAGTTCAGCCGTGAAGGCCGTGACCTGAGCGAGCACAGGATGTGATGTTGGTAGAGTCGTGGCTTGATGGGCTTCCTGGAGGGCATCAGGAAGAATGAGCTCTCTCTTCACTTCCCAGCTGCCTTGGTGTGAGTAGCTTTATTCGGCCATGAGCTCCCCACCATGGTGTTCCTGCTTTGCCTCAGGCCCAAAGAGACGGGGCCGAGGGAAGGTGGACCGAAAGCTCCAGAACTGTGAGCCTTTCCTCTTTATAAGCTGATTGTCTCTGGTATCTTGTCACAGTGATGGAAAGCTGACCAACACATACTGCATCACACAGCTAGGGTCACGCTGGTGCTCTCGTTGAGGGAGACTAAAAGCTCATTCTCTCTCAGGGAAATTGAGCTTGAGACCCAGTGGCTGTGAGCCTGGCAGAGCTGAGCCCACATTCCAGCCTGTGAGAACTTCCATCTAGGACTCACTGCTCAAAATGCATCCCTGATGAGCTTATTAGAAAATGCAGATCCATAGGCTCTAGCCCAGGCCTTCTGAACTGAAATCATCCAGCAAGATTTCTAGGTGATTGCTGGACAATGTCTGGTGAGTGCTTAGATACTGGGGTTCATCCTGCAGATCCATATGTAAAGGCTTCTGGGGGGTCAAAGGAATTCTCAGGTGTTCCACCTTCAGGGGGCAAACTCCTATTGACCCTTTGAAAGCTTCCAGCCCTTGGCCATACCTTTCCTGATCTGCTCAGGGAGCTGATCAGCTTCTCCTCTTTTTTTCTTTTCCCAGGGGATTGAACTCGGGCCCTTGCACTTGCCAGGCAAGCGCTTATTCCACTGAGCCATCTCCCT
>NDGN011552730.1:0-10176 GCA_002564285.1 Tympanoctomys barrerae | reverse complement strand
TTTTTTGGCAGAACTGGGGATTGAACTCAGGCCCTTGCGCTTGCCAGGGAAGCGCTTATTGCACTGAGCTATCTCCCCGGCCCTCCATAATATTCTTGAGGATAAGATTATGCAAATGTTTAGCAGCTTGAAGTTATTTAACATACTGCATGTTCATGGCTGGTGCCTAACACAATAAATTGACCAGTAAAATACAAAACAAAATAAAATGTTTTGGTATCAGACTTGGAATAATCTAAGTGACAAAGTTGAACCTCCCTCCCAAGCCCTGAAAAAAGGCAATGGTCATGAAGTTGCCACTGTTCCTACTTATGGGATTAAATGAGGCCCACTGCATCCTTTGGCCTCCTCCCATCAAACTCAGCAGTGACTCCCTTGTTTACATGTGACAAGGCCAAACACGGTCCTCCTTGTCCCTGCCTTGGAGCCCCTGAAAAGTCAGAGGCCAACTCATGGATTTTGTTGTTGTTGTTGCTTTTTGTTTGTTTCATGAGGAATTAATCAAAGTTTTAACTTTTTGCCCTTCTTAACACTAGTTGGTCACAGGGACAAACAGCCCTTCAGCTGTTGGGCTATCTGATTCAGACCCTCCTGATTGTAAAAACCATCCCACAGTGACTGCAGAACCTTTGACTTGCCACCTTCTTCCTGAAAAACCAGAGGCAAAGGCACACTCTGGAATCACTGATTTTTCAGATCACTTCATTGCAATAACCTGAAATCAGTCTCTTTCCCTGTTTGTGCTATTGTTCACTTGTATGTTAACCACATATGTACTATGTACCCACCATGAGCTAAGCCTTGTACCAATTTCTAGAAATGCCATAAAAGTACAACAAAAGTTTCTTGTGGTAAGAAAAGGTCATAGAAATGGGAGCTGGTAGATACCTATGCAGCCAGTGTTGTCACATAGATCAGGGCAGGGGATGGAGTGGGACAGACCAGGAATACTGTTTACAGGTGTTAGCACATAGCGTGGTGATAGTGGTGGCCTGAGTGACCCAAAAAGTTGGCTATTATGGCTCACTGGTGAGGTGCATCTGCAAGGAGAAAAGGTGAATGCAAAGATGGGGCTGTGGTTGGCACAGAGGAATGGGTGGCCAGAGTGACTGAGCTGCAGAACAAAAGGCGATTGTAAGCAGTGCAAGATAAGAAACAGGCACTAGTCTTCCGCCTTTGTGACTCTCATCTCCTGAGATAATAGAATAATAATGATAAGGCAATGCATTCCTATAAATTTAAGTTTCATAATGCCAGAACAGTAATGCCACATCAATGTAGAGGGGTGGGGTTAATTTTGTGAAGGAGTCCATAACTCCACTCCTCAGTGCCCAAGGTGTGAGGTGGCAGGTAAGTTCTGCTTCTGATGAGTTTTTATCAAAAGAAAATGCAGGTTTCAATCAGATTTGCTGAAAACATTGAAATGAAGACTTGGAAATGCCTGGATTATTAGTCACTCATTCTTGGTCTTTAATTTCCTTGGCACCAACTTTCAGATGTCTGAGGGGTCCTAGCGTAGTTAGAGGCATGCATCACAATTAGTTCAGGAATGGTGAAACTATCATTATTGTATAAAGTGAGAAAGGTGAGTGCAAAAGGAAGGAAACTAAAAGGCAACTCATATGAATTAGTGTCTGGCAAGGGTAGGATGAAGGATGTGAATCCTTTAAAACTATTTTCTACTGTATCCATGAAAAATTCTGCATAACCCAATGTGTATGCGTGCATCACTTTGAGAATCACAGGTCTGGACAAAAATATCCTACAGAAAAAGGGTGTCATCCAGAAAATCAATTGGAGAGATGGCTTTAAGAAAGGGATGTGTTATCTGTGTCAAATGATGCAGCTTGGTTGAGCAAGAAGAGGATGAAGGAATACATACTCTAATAATGTGTAGGTTGACAGTGGAATTTTATGATAGAGCACAAGGCAGAATAGGATACAGGTTAATGGAGCCAAGGAGGTTGTCTAGTGTTTCAAGGAGAGCAGGTGGAGGGCAATAGATTGCAGGCAACTGAATAATTCATGTTGTTTTTCTTATATTACAATTACAGAATTTTTACTTACAGAGAGGATTTTTGTTTTAAATTACATAATTGCAACACACAGCATGTATATACACAGTATACACGAATATATATAGTAAATACTCACTTTCCCTAGATTTTATATTTGCAAATTCATTCACTTGTCATCATATAATAGATGATAGATAGATAGATAGATAGATAGATAGATAGATAGATAGATAGATGATCTCTCATTTGAGATGAGCATATGGCAGTATACATCTGAGGCTTCCAATGTGCCATTTCTAACTGCATTTCATAAATGGCATACACTGCCTTCTTCATACAAATCATACTCCAAGCAAGTGTTCCTTTTAGAGCCTACTTAATTGCATGTTTTACATTTTTTTTCTTGGTGATTTAGCTATTTAAATGACCCCCGGGTGGAGGCTGAGGCAGTAGGATTGCTAGAAATTCAAGGTCAGCTTGGGTTATGCAGTAAGTTTAAGTTCATCCTTGAACTTACAAAGTGAATCCATGTTTTACAAAAGAGAAGACACCAAGAGAGTGAGTGTCATAGTGCTGTTGCCAGGGACGCCAAGTGCCAAGCACAGGAGGGCCGTGCTGGAGCTCAGAGAAAATGCAACGGTTTGAAAGCTTCATTTTGTCACATACTTGTCCTTGCACTGTTGACCTAGAGTTCAGGTGATGAGTTATCAATTTTATAGCCAGGAAGAAGAGAGAAAATTCACCAACCTGCATGTGAGATTTCTCCAGAAAATGCTGAAGGAACATCTATAGTGAGGGAGAAAGCTACGAAGAAGTTTAAGTTTTTGAGGTTCTTAAGATGATAACTGAGTTTTTAAGGAGCCATAGAAGACTCCATTGTTGTCAGATGAAAGCCAGAAAATTTGCAGTCATGTTATCCAGGGTCAGGAAAAATCTAAACTCATCTCAGCTCAGGAGGGCTGGCTCTTGCATTTCAAAAGATCTGGTATGAAAATGTTAAACTTGAAGGCAAGGCAAAGGCTGGAGATCAGAAGACTGTAGAAGAATTTTAAAGTAACTGCTAGGCAGTGTACAGGAAAAGGTTATGTGGAAAAGCACTTTCTAGCATTAACAAAGCTGGCTTATTTTGCAAGAATATTGGCAAGTGAACCCATATAACACAAATAATCTCTGAAGCTCTTGATTTTAAATAATTCAAAACCATACAGCTCATTGTTTGAAAGAAACAGGTACTAAATACAGTGTCTAAACAGAAACATGTATAAAACAAAATTTGAGCAAAGCTCTTAGGACCCTAAATCCCAACTTCCTTTTAGGAGCTATTGTTATACAATCACTGATTCTGGGCTCCACACTAGCATGAATAACGAGAAATATATTGCTATAAAATATTTATCACCCTCCAAGATTCTTATGTAGAACAACTAATCCCCAGTGTGATTAGTGTAGTGAGAGAACCTTTCAAAGTAATTAGGCCGTGAACAGAATCCTTATGATAGAGATCAGTGCCCTTATAAGAGACTTCACAGGGATGGGGAGATAGCTCAGCAGTCTATGAACCTGCCTCTCAAGTGCAAGGACCTGGGTTCAGTCCCAGATACCACATACTGCATCAGTCCTGGCCCCCAGGCGTGCTGAGCAGGTGACGAGACCAGGTGTGGTGGCATACGTCTGTAATCGCAGAACTGAGGAGGCTGAGACAAGAGAATCGCTATGAGACCGAGCTGCACAGCAAGACCCTGTACCAAATACATAAGAGAGAGAGAGAGAGACAGAGACAGAGACAGAGAGAGTTCTCAAATGAAACCATTCCTCTGTTATCAGATGACAGAAGTAGCCCTCTATAAATTAGGAGACTGAGTGCACCAGACACTGGATCGGCATGTGCCTTGAGCTGGAATTCTAATCCTTAAAATGCTGGGGCTTTTTAAATAAACTTTCTAGTCTAATGGTATTTTGTTACAGCAGTCCAAATGAATGAACTACTGCATCTCTCTCTCTCTCTCTCTCTCTCTCTCTCCCCTCCCTCTGCCTACATATGCATTGCTAGTAGATGTGAAAAAAATAAAAAATAATCGAAAGGCAAGGAATTACCTGTTAAATAAGGCCAAAATTGCAGAGGATTTGAAATCCAAAGCACAGATTGATGTGTTATCATTAGATTGTGGCAGTCAGTCAAACTATTGTAATTTAAGAAAGATTTTGCAGAGAGAGAGAGAAAGAGAGGGAGGGAGGGAGAGAGAGAGAGAGAGAGAGAGAGAGAGAGAGAGAGAGAAACATAAATAGAGCCAACTGGACCTTTCCAAATTTCTCTATTAATTTATCCATCAATAAAAAGCATGGTTTGTTGCTGAGAGGAGAAAGAAGATTGCGGAGGTTTGAGGAAGGACCAGATGAGAGAGCGCTGGATAACAGAGTAAATTTAGTAGGAAAATACAGCCTCAGTATTTCCCTGCAGGACTAAAATTCTTCTGAGGTTTGCTGTCATGAATTCATAATGAATCCAGTCAGCGTTTTCCTAGCTGCTCTCAATCCACTTTCAGCCTTTCAGATGCAGGTAAGGAACATGTGTACAGCTGCGTTGAGCCGTGTTGAATTTTGCTAGAAGGAAGATTGTTAGTGGTAAGATTTAAGTATATTTTTAGAATTAGAAGAAACTTTGAGAGTTTTTTACCTCTGGGGAGAAACTCATAACATATTTTTAAAGTGGGTGAACTTGCTTTATTTTTTTGCCATAATTTTATTGATAAACAAATAGCAATGAGACAGTTTCGAATCAAATTGGAAGGAGAGTTTCACTGATTAACACACTGCATACATTCTTCCTAGTAGTTAATTGCTGCACAAGATGCGGACATGATATCTTATTTACAAACACCATTAGAACAAATGATTCTATTCATTAAGAGACTGTAACTATATATCTATCCTAACCACTTTGAATACACAGATACAAAATGGACATTCATCTGTAAATACCGCATAGATTTATTCTTAGTCACATGAGATTATTTTTCTTAACATTAATTTGGAAAAATAATGTATTCATTCCAGATTAGTTTAAGATTAAAATAATACAAAAAAGAAAAAAATACATAATGCATCAATTACAAGAAAAGAAACATAATTGGTGTTTATGATAAGTTAGTTGTCTTCTGCCTTTATTTGCACTTGAAAGTGACAGCCTGTGGATATTTAAAAGCATCTTCACAGTCTCAAAAATATTTACAGCTATTTTCCATTGTAGGCTGTTTCAAAATTTTCTAATGACCTGGACAAGAGAGCAATGGGCTAAGTAAGGCTATTTAGATGATTTTTATCCATCAGAAAAAAATATATAATTTTTTCTTAAGGCCAGAAGGCCCAAATTACTAAGAGTAACTTCTCTTTAGTGGTTTGTCTTTTTGCTTTTTGCATATTCTATACGTCTTGGTGAATGGTTGATATAAAACAGAAGTCTTTCTCTCTAAATGGAGAAAAATGGAAAATCTGAAGCTCTTCATAAAAAGGGTAAAATTTCCCAAGAATATCTCTACAACAGCTGACCTAACTTTGGAATGCGTTTTGAATGTAAGACTTGAACTCCTTTAGGCAATCTCCTTTTGTCTGTTATCCTTTTCTACAGTAAGCAATGATCTCTTGGGTCAAAAATGCAGACTTGAGACTTCAACTTTAAAATTCCTTCACTTTAATACACTTACATTGGTCGCCTATGCAGTCATTTCCTTTAGTTTTTGTACTGTGGTGAAACACGGGGCCTTCCTATGGAGCTGCACCTCCACTCCACTCCCTTTAGTCTTCATTCAGGATCACCCTAGATTGTTAAATTATCCAGGATAGACTCTTAAGCTTACAACTCAGTCTCCTGGAGAGTTTGGATAGCAGGTATGTACTCCAAGCCTAGCTTTGTTACTCCTTTTTGATTGTATAGCTCAATTTTCTGTGTGGAGTCCTATGTTGTTCTAAAATTAAGCTTTCAGGTCTACTAAAGCACCTTCAGGCTTTTGATAGGCTGCATCTTGCAAATGCCTTCCTACTCCATCACTTGCAAGGAGCCTATTGCCCCAGTCACACAACCTCCTTCTGTTCATTTCCAACTACAACACAACAGCTATAGCAATATTGTTACACCAGGCACTCACAGTGTGCAAGTTCACCCAAGCTAAGTCCTTTTCCTACATCATATATTTATTCTCCATAGTAGAAACTACTATTATAACAGTTTTGTGAGGGTAGAGATTGCAAAATATTGAAGCTGTCCTTGCCTTGTTGAAGCTATACTTGAGAGTCAGAACAATTTTAAGTAAGATAATGGTGGCCAGGTACATACCAGGATGCCAGAAGTGTCAGCGGTGAGTATGAAGGGTGGTTAGATGTGATACAGATGCCTGCTGTATGCATGTAAAGAAATATCACACTGAGTCCCAGTAATACGTATAATAAATATGGGTTAATTTTAAAAATTACTCAATACAGAATTAATCATTAAAGGGTAATAGTAATAAGTACTACACCAACTCCAGAATACACTGGTAGTGCATCTTGGGTTACACACCTGATATTGGAGAGTAGTAGGAAAGTCACAAAGCATTTCATTCCTGAATTCCAGAAGATGAACTCAGATTCACTGCAATGCTGTGAAAAGGCAAGAAAGACAGACCTTTCAGAAGGCGTGATAAAAAGGATTGAGTTTGACATGGAGGACATTATGAGCCTAGGAGGCATAAGACAAGTTGTAGAGGACATCAAGGTGGCCAGAGATGCTGTTATTGATCCTGAGAGCAAAGGACAGATCCTCAGAATGGCGTGGGACAGTGATGATAGAGTTGGAATGAAAGTGGGAACTCTTGCCGAGAGGACACTGCTATATTATAGTTTGTTCTACAGTGACTTTAAATAATAATAATAATAATAATAATAATAAGGCTACTAAAAGAAAAACCTTTAGTTTCTTTTCAGAGAGAAAATAGTGAGATTTTTTTCCCAATAGTGTACCCATGTTCACATGCCTAACTCCTCCAATTCCCGATTGAATGTCTCTTAATGAAAAATGTTTTCCTCCTGGAAGTTTGTCCATATTGCTCTGCTTCTCAAGGATCCTTGATTTCAGAAGACCCTCACCAGCCAGAGATAACTGAAAATCTACAAATATGCTATGACTGCCATCTGTATTTCTATATCTTTCTTTTTGGTAAAAATACTATAGTCCAATCCTGTCTCTAGTTGTACATATATTGAACCTACTTATGGACACATCATCTTCCTGTGTTATTAAATATCTAGATGATTAGCACAAAAGAGGATGATGATAATGAAAATCACTTCTCCTGCCCTTCTGGCAACTTCCTTTCATTTTGTGGGTGGCATCACTGACTTAAGCTCTAGCTGTGTCACCATCTTTGTACAGAAAACTAACACCAAAATGTTGTGAGTTGAGAAATACTTGAACAGAAACAAAAGTATGTAACTAAAAATATGTAATAAAGAAACTTTCTTTGAAGCATAGACACATTCCATATACTGCCACCTTCCCTCATTCCCCACTAAATGAAGCCCTTCAGAGGAGCAATAGAGAAAGTTATTCAACTAAATAGCTCATCCTTGAAACCCCAAGCCAAGGTTCATTGTATGAATTCCTACAACTTACTTTTATTTTGTGTGTGATTGGTACCAAGCTCTTTATAAAGTTAAAGCTGTGTAGAATTTCCATAAGCATCATTAAAATTACACAACTTCAGAGCTGAAAGAGCAAAGCTCATTCAAAAGCTTAGATTAAGTGACTCTTAACATCTGAGAATCAACAGTACAAGGCTTTGTGTGCCCTTTAATACGGTAAGTTCACTTAGGAGCTCCAAACCTGAGTCACCTCAGCCATACAGTTCCGCCGAAGACCACAGATAAAAGCTGGCTGCCATTAGGAAAACAAACGAACACTGAGCCAAAGCATTAGAAACAACTTCATTGCCAATAAGCTATGGCAATCTAATTCCTCCTGAACACGCTCCAGGAGGAAATTTGCTCAAATAGAACAACAACTAGCAGTTGTGATATGTGTTCCAGGACCACAGAGTCTGAAGTGGCTTCTTACAGGTGTTTCGTGCATTCATTCAGCACTATGATGAGGAAGAAATAATTACCTTGCTTTACAGATGGAGAAACCAAAGTACACAAAAATGCTATGACTTCCCTTCTATCAAAAAAGCTTTTTGAGTCTCAGAACTAGAATACAAACATCTAGACTTTTAGTTTAATAATTTTAGTCATTCGATTACATTGTTTCCTGACCTTGGGCCTTATGTAACACCTGAATAAATTATTCAAGTGTTCTATAAAATCTTCCCCAAGGATCTTCAAGAACAATCCACACTGTTGTTTTCCCTTTGATATTATTCTACTTAGAAGGTTGGGAGAGCCGTCTTTTGCTGTTTCTTAAGAGCTGAATCTTGCTATCTCAAAGTAGGTCAACAAAGAGCATGTAATTCACCAATATGGGAAACATTTCAAATCACCCACAATGGACTTGAACTTTGAATTCTGAAATAACACTTTTACATTGGCCTACTTCAATTTTATTTTCTCAAAAGGCTACAAAGCCCATTGTCTAAAATTGAGTTTATATGGTGCCAAAATAAAAGGGTTTATAGCAAACAAAGCAAATTCTGAGTGTTTTAATCTGAGTATTCAGGCACCAGATAACTTTTATAGCAATGGTTATTTTGTATGAATCTCATTTTACTGGGAACAAAACATGGACAGGTCACATTAATAAAAATAAGAGATTTTTGAATTTCAGGATCATAAGGGTGTTAGAGGTCATCAACATCAAGGGAATCCCAAACTCCAGCCCAATAATATAAGCACCTACTGAGCTTTTCAGAAATATAATTATAAAATCTCATCCTACACAAACTGAATTTGGCCTAGGGTGAAGGGATCAACTCATATTTTTTGAAGATCCCTGTGTGATTGGATATGCAAGCATGGAACAATCTAATTTCTAGAAGAAAAGACATTCTATGGGATGAAAAAGCAGACAGGTTTGTCAGCAGCCTGATACTCATGGAGGATCCTGGACCATTGGGGCTTGGAGATTATTCCACAGTCCTTTTATCCTATGTTATAAAAACTGAATAGTTTACTCAAAATGAAAATAGCTATCATCCTGGTAGAAAATCTTTTACTTAGTTTTTTACAAAATAGAGGAGATAGCTCAGTGGCATAAGCACCTGCCTGGCAAGCTCAAGGTTCTGAGTTCAATCCCCTGTACCATTAAAAATAAAAGTTAAAATGAAAATAGAAAGTTTTTAACAAAATTTCAGGCCAATCCAACAGTATACACACTTTCAATGCATTTATCAAAGAATATCACCATGTAGTCCTAGATACTGAAATACTTTAAGTCGGTACAAACTGGTATTTTACTTAAAATAATGCAGATGCTCACATATAAAAGCATTAATAAGTGAGGGCAAATACATGCATCTACATTTTTGCTCTGTCAGCTGAGAGGGCCTAGAAAAATTTGGAAAGAAAAAACCTAACACCAAAATCTTTATCTCTAATGCTATTCTTAACAAATGAAATTAAGCATCCTTAGAGAAATAGCTAATTCTGGAACTCACAATAGAACAACAGAAGATAAGCCTGGACCATTTGGTATTTTTAAGAAGTGCATTAAAAACAAATAAGCAAACAAGCATAATGGTGTTTGACAATTCAAATAAAAGTCCTAATAATAGAAATAGGATTATTTGTGGAAAAAAATAACTAAAATAGGGCCAGCCAAATAGCTCAGCAAATTAAAGCACCTGCTTAGGCAGGCACAGGGGCTGGGATTTTGTTCCCCGGGCCTGCCATGATGACCCCACCCATGGAGCACACTGAGATAGCGATTGAGACTGGGCACAGTGGTGTGTGCCTGTAATCCCAGTACATGGGAGGCTGTAAGCAGGAGAATCACTATAAGTCTGATCTCTCAGTGAGATCCTCTACACTCTGACCTAAATACAAAAAAAAAAAAAAAACTAAAATAGCTTCATATTATAAACTGTAGTCCAAAATAGATACCTCAGAACACATCCATTAAAATAAATACTTGACTCAGGACATATGAGAACCTGTACTGTAACGTCATGTAACTCGATAGTGTCCCAAATTT
>NDGN011552723.1:33529-57458 GCA_002564285.1 Tympanoctomys barrerae | reverse complement strand
TCAGGGTCTCACTGTTAGATAGGATTCATAGTGATCTGCCTGTTTACAGCCTCCCAAGAACTGGGATTACAGGCCTGCACCACCACGCCCAGTCTCAATTGCTGTCTCAGCGTGCCCCAGGGGCAGGGCCCACATAGTAGGGCTGGGGATCAAACCCTCAGGCCCTGTGTCTGCTTGCAGGCACTTTAATCTGCTGAGCTATTTCCCTGGCTCAAAAAAATAAATAAATAAAATTTGTATGGAGAAGGAAAAGACCACAACCAGATAATACAACATTACCAAAAAGAAAGTTAGAATATTGATACACTCCCTGTCATAAGGCTTAGTATAAAGCCTCAGTAATTAAGACAGCGATGTTGTTCATGGATAAACAGACAAATAGAACAATGGAATGGAACAGAGAGTCCGGAGAGACACAGATAAATGTAGCCAGCTGATCTTTAACAAAGGAATAAAGGTAAAACACTGGAGAACAGACAGTCTCTTCAACAAATGATTGAGGAATAACTGGTCATCTATGTATTCATTCCATACACCACCAAAATAATCTAGGCACAGATCTTGCATCTTTTAAAAAATTAATTCAACATGTACCATAGCCATTTATAGGGAAAACTACAAAACTACAAGAAGATAACATAGGAGGGATTCTAAGTAACTTTGGCTTTGATGACAACTTTTCAGATACATTAGTAAAATCAAGAATTGATAACCTTGACTTCATTAAAATTAAATTTTACTGCCATATAATAGACAATGCCAAATGAATATAAAAATCAGCCACAGACTGGCTGAAAATATTTAAAAAATGATACATCTTTTAAGATGTTATCTAAAATATACAAGAAACTGTTAAAATCCCAAGAACAAAAATGACACATGAAAGATTAAAAAACAGACCAAAGACCTTAATGGACAGCTTACCAATTAATACATATAGATCTTAAGGAATAGAAAGGAAAATGCTCAGCCTCATAGGTCATCATCAAATGCAACACAAACCAGTGAGACACCACTATGTAGAGCAGAGTGGTCCAAATCCAGCATGCTGACAATACCAAGTGTCATCAAGCATGTAAAGCACAGAAAGGCTTTCTCACTGCTCACGGGAATGGGAAAGAACACAGGTATTTTGGACTATAGTTTGGTGATTTCCTATAAAACTAATTATACCTTTATCATGTGATCCAGTAATTGCATCTCCTAGTATTTAAACAAAGGAGTTATTTATAATAGTTTTAACCACAAAAAAGAAGCCAGTTTAAAGAGGGTACATACTATAAAATTCTAACTATTTGAAATTCTGAAGAAAATTAAACTATGAAGACAATTCACAGGTTATTTTTTCCCATAATTTTATTGAGAAACAAATAGCAATGAGACAGTTTCAAATCAAATTGGTAGGACAGTTTCAATAATTAACACTCTGCATACATTCTTCCTAGTGGTTAACTGATGTACACAGGTTAAAGGCTGGAATTGGTGGGGGAAGAGAGATGAAGCAGAGCACAGAATGTTTAGGGTCATGAAATTACTCTGTGTGATACCAGAGTGCTGAACACATGCCATTATGTAATCGTCCACCTCATTGCATTTATCCGCAGCAGGAGAGAGCCTAGTATGAGTATCTGTATCTCCTTTTGATGGCTATCACATTGTATGCAGATATATCCATAGTGACTGTAGCTCCGTACTGTTCCAGTGAGGAGTGAGGGTGATGGAGGATGGTGTATGCGAGTAGAGGCACAGCATGCATTGGAATGCCTCTACTCTCCTCAAATTCTTTTCTGAACACAAGACTGGTCTTACAAAAGAATGATTTTTCACTGATGGTCAATTGACAGTCAACCGGGTTGCGGTGAATTACCCTGGACCCGTATCGCCAAAGTGTGAGAGCGGTTTATTGGGAAAGGTGTTTTCCTTTCAGAGAACATTGGATATTATGCTGTGTCCAAAGTTTCTGATACAATTGCACTGAAGCTTTTCTTTTTTATTTTAAAGAGAATTAAAACATAGATAAAACAGTAGAAACAATACAGAATTTTGAAAAACAAGATGATAGGTGTTCAATAGTGATTGTTATATTATACACTGTTGTTTTCAAAGTAGTTGCTCAGATTATCAGACATAAGCATGTAAAGTTTGTCAAAGTAATAATCTTAAGCATGAACTGCTCCCTTCACTAAACAAAGACCCATCAGTAGGATAGTCACCCTAGCTATCCTGTCTACATTTTGCCCTTCCTGTTTTCTCTTTTCTCCTTTCCCTCATCCCAGTCATTCTTCCCCTTGAGCGATCTCTTTCCCTTTCGCCATATTCATTTCATGCTTCAGATTCCACTCACTCTTTCAGGTTCTTACACTAGGAAGCCAATTGGATGTTTACACATCTGGGTCTGATTTACTTCACTTATGAATATAGCTCTAGTTGTATCCAGTTACCTATAAAAGCCTCGAGCTTATCTTTCTCCATAGTGAAGTAATAATCCATTGTATAAAACTACCACATCCAATGCTCAATTGATGACCATTTGGGTTGTTTCCAAGATTTAGCTACGACAAATTGCACTGCTATAAACTGGGTGCAGCTTTTCTTTGATCCTGCCTAGCACAGTGCCTGATATGTAAATAGGCAATGAACTGCAGTTATATCTGTGCTAACAGTGTGACCAAGGACCGCTGTTACGAGTGTACACCTCCAAAATAAAATGGTCTTGAGTATGCAGTAGAGAGAAGAGCTGAAGCATAGATAATACACAGCCTGGGGGAATGAAAGAAAAAAATCAGGACATAGTTTAAGGAACAGCAAATATCTTTTCATGAAACTGAATTAAATTATTTTCCGTCAGATTCAGTCAAAGTGAATTAGTGACTGTTTCCTGTGTACAAACAAGTTTATGATGAAGAGCAGAGGGAGTGGGCTTTGGTTTTTATAGCTTCCTAATCCTCCAGGAAAAAAAAAAACACTATGTAAATAGTCAAAATTGCCTGCACCATCAGCAAGTCTGAGAAGACCATGAGGCTACTTTTTAAATCTTCCATCAAGGATGCTAAAGATTAGTACTGAACAACCAAACATATCATAGAAGTGAATTCTTTTCCAAAAGCTTTTATTTCTATGAAAACTCTTGGGGTTTTTTGCCTCCCAACTGCTAAATGCAGTATTATACCATTCTCTGTTGATTCTTCCATGCCTTGTTTCACTCGGCAAACATTCAGAATTGAAAATGTGGTCAAAGTACCAAATAGATTGTTCTGCCTTAAGCTTTCCAAATGATGAATTACAATGAGCAAGGTCTTTGAAGTCCACCACATTGTTGAACCTGAGCCCAAACTTAACAGTATATCTGAGGACAGCACAGTCACGTCCTCCTTTGAGTCCACGGCAAGTACTTTCACTCATTCATTTGTGAACATAAAACATGTCTGATAGTCTGTCCTTTTGTGCACGCGGGAGCTGGGTTTCACAAGGCCAAGTCTGAGGCAACTTCACTGGTTGTCAGTTTACCCAGCTTTGCAGTATTGTTCCTCATTGTAGTCTAGCACCTGACAGCTGGTAGACGATAAAGAGTTGAGAAATGAATCTAATATTTAGATGTTTTGAACCTGGACACCACAAAGCACCCTACGTTTCAAAGGCTTTTGCTTATACAGACCCAGTCCTTCCATCATGATATTTGTTTGAGGCATAGAGTTATAGCCTCTTGCAAGGTTGTAATGTGCACAAGCAAATCCTTCTCTGGAAAGATGAAGTGTACTTTGTCGGCTCTTTGGGCTGAGCTTGATTCCTTCTTGGTATCATTCTTAACACATGGTTAAGGGAACTATTTACCCATCAATGAACACAAGAGAGAAAGATAATTTGCTGTTGCTATTTAAGAAAGAACATGGCGGTTTCATTGCAGCTCAAACAAAGAACTATAAAGATTCATAAGAAAAACTTTATAATCAAAGATAAGTAATGTCTCCTGTAAATTTCTGTATCTCTTTTGCCCAGCCCATTTTGGACAGATATGTGTGTGTGTGTGTGTGTGTGTGTGTGTGTGTGTGTGTGAGTACATATATGCTGGAGACCACATGTGTATGCCACCTGGCACACAGAGCCACCTATCCTGCACTTTCCTCCCAAAGTGTATCATGTGGGAAGTCAACAGCTGTGTTTGATGGCCTGCCCGCACTCTGCTCAGCCAGCTCATTGTGGGTGATTATGTTCTCATTTCCACCCTCCGACTGCAAAAGGAGAAAGGTCAGCGTGTCTGGGATTTCTTATACAGCTGTTGCAAATGTTTATGGAAGAATTTGATAACCAAATATTCCCCAACAGCAAAAAAAAAAAAAAAAATACTTTAGACTCAGGTTTTGAAAACTCCAAATTGGTGGCAGTGAGAGAACAAATTTCTACGTTAACTGACCCAGAACATTAAATTGATTATGTAATTTAATATCACAATCTCATTTGATAGCTGCCTATTAATACTGCATCTTCCTGCCTTATAGTCAACTGCAAACTCTAGAAATGGAAGAACTTATTTATTTTGCTCAGAATTTGCAATTTTCTGCCATATGAACTATTAGTAATTTGTAATTTCTTTCTCCAAGGGGAGTCCATTACTCCAGGAGAAATGATGATCACCCGTATTTGAAATGTTCAACCCTCAGCTGCTTCTCCTTTCTCATTCTCCTCTGATGGCGAATATAAAATTTAAGGAGACTGAACCTTTACCTCTATCTGGAGATGGACTTTTCTCACCTTTGGAATGACTGTCCTTTCCCAGAGTCCTTGTTTTTAGTCTCAGGAAATGTCAGAAAACGAGAGAAGATTTCACAGAGTTTGTCATCAAAGGCCAGACAGATGACAAAGAGCCGGTTAGGTTACTTGAGTGCTTCACTGTGTACATCCAAAGCTGATTCTCATGTACATCAGGTTGGAGCATGAAACTAGTGTGAAGACATAATGCTTTAAGGAGGACATAGAGGCTAGAAACAGAATGTTGCTCAAGAAGGAGTGATCCTGGATAAATGAACCCTTTTAACAGATAACTTCCCATTAGGTCTCCTTCTCAGGTAATGTTCTTTCAAAGAACCAACTTTTGCCTATCCTTCTGCATCCTGACATGCCCTAGTTTCCTCTGAACTAAATACAAAATTCAAATATACGTAAGACTTTCCAATGATGAGCGTTGTTTAGTTGGCTATACAGTGTGTGAGCTGTGGCCATAATGATGTTCTTTGTTTTTTTTTACTTATTTTTATTTCATGAAAATCCATGCTGGTATTTTCCATTGTGGGTATTATCTTTCCACATTCCGCCTTCGCCAATGATGACGGCTGGGACCTGACCCCAGGGAAAGTTTTCCAGCCAAAGAACATACCAGCCAAATTAAGCTTCCAAAATTACCAAAAATGGTTCAAAAGAGCCAAAAAGGCCAGGTGCTGGGCAGGAGGATATTTTAGGCTTGGCTGATGATCCAGATTGGGTCCTTCCTCTGCCTATTGGAACTAGCCATTAAGGGACAGAGACTTGTGTCTGTCCTGCCCTCCCATCGCCCCTCTCCCTACATTGAGTTCTGTCCCCAACCCATTTTTATTTGAGTTGTGTGACATTCAATTTGTGCTAGTGTAAAGTACCACACATATCATTCAGCTGACGATGTGTAGTCTCTGGGAATCAAAAAGAAGAGACACATAGCTTTGTCCTTTAATAATACTTCATTTTTCCTGACAAAGACTGTGACCACTGCATGACCCTTAGGGATGAGAGAGCTCAGAGGTTAAGGACACAAATATCTTACGTAGTTATTAACGATGATTACCCAGGAGAGGGAAAACTACTCTTCATTTTCCTTGTACTGAGAATGTTTCCAGAGACTGCAAGAATTCACCTGTATTTTCTGAGCCTCAGGTTTATCCCAAAATATGCTGTCCATTGCTCCCTTTCTCTTCAGCTCCACAGTCACAGCTTCAGGTGGGGATGTAGCTCAGTGGTACAGCACCTGCCTGGCAAGTGTAAGGTCCTGCGTTTGATTCCCAGGACCAAAAAGAAAAAAATTGCAACCAAAACTTCAGCTCAGGTCCTTATTAGCTCTTACAGTCTTCACATTTTCCTTACTTGCTGAAATGAAATAGACTCTACATTGGTCTCTCTGTCTCCGCTACAACACCTTCTAGCCCACTCTGCCAGTGTGAGTCCTTGTAACACAGTTTTTATCATGTTCAGTCTGAACATCTTGGATAGATTTCCTATGGTTCAAAAAAGCTTCAACTCTTAGACCTTCATTAAGTTTTGAAATACCTCTGGAAAAGCATCTCCTAAAATCCTTCTACACACCCCATATTTCTGCATATTCAATTTCTCAGCCTCCCCTTAAAGCTCTCTTCTTATACTTTTACATTCCTTTCTGTTCGAAATGACCTTTTTACCCCCCCACCCAGGCATTTTAAAATTTACATATTCGTTAAAGTTAAAATGAAAAACCACTCTTTGGGTAATTTTTCTGTTGGTGAATATTAATTATTCCTTGCCCTTAACTACTAGAGCATTCATTTTTCTATCCACATTGTTTGTCTTATGTTGAGTTGCTTATCTGTCTGTCTACTAGACCACAAGCGCCTGCAGGTTAGGTATAGGCTGATTCATCCTGGTATTGTGTCAGCAATGTCTGCCACAGTCCTTGTTCAGATACAAAGTGGGCCAGTCCTCTACCATCTGAGTAACTGAGTTGTCATTTTCACTTTTGCAGCAAGCCTGTAGGATGGGAAAAGGGGACGAATCCCAGGGTGGATGCCAGTAAAAACTTCTGAAAGCCACATGCCCTTCCAGGACTAACTTCATGCCTCCCTCAAGACCTACAGAAAAAGCTCTTTTTCTGTTGTCTCTCTCACCTCCTTCCAGCTTGTGGATTTCTTTCATATTCTTATCTCAGTTGCACATGGCTTCTTAGAAGTGGTTTTATTAAAATGTATTTGAAGCAGTTGCGGGTCCATTAGCACTTTCCTACATCCAGCTGTGTCAGATAAGCACTGAGAGACTTTTATTTTTCTCAATTAAGAAAAGTTGTAGCTCCAAAGATAACCAGGAGACTTTAGGTTCTATCTGGGATGCGGTAACACCACAGCAAAAATGACACAGTTGCTGTACCTTGGTGGCTAACAGTGATGTCGTAATATAAAGGCCCTGAGTCTAAGCCAGGTAAATTTCTCCTATTGCAAATCCCTCGGGCAAACCATAACAGGTTCTAGGTCCCAATCCACAGCAGAATTCTTATTCAAACCTGAAGTAAAAATGCAGGAAGTTGAAAGCTTGTGGAGTAAAATTTCTATAATAGAAAGATATTGCTAGTTATAACTTCGATCATGCCCTTGGTGGGGAAATAGTATAAAATATAGCCATTTCTTATTTCTTTGGGGGATATTGAGAGATTATATACTAGAGTTTGGAGCACAAACTATGAAAACTTCAAATACTTTGCATAGTAAAATGGAAAACCACAAGGTAGCCTATAGCAAGCTACAAGGGAAAAAGAGAAGAAGTACAAAGGGAAGAGAGTTGGCAGGTGGCTGAAGACCACATTTTCCATGCACATTTACTAAAGAAATACACTTCTCACCCCAGATGGACGTGAAGCCAAAGGGAAGGTACGTGAAGGGATGTCCAAAGGGAAGGATGTGAAGCCAAAGGACCCCTGCAGCCAAAGGGAAGGTAAGAGCTGGGGCAAGCCTTGCCTCAAAGGCCCAGAGCCTTGAACCAAGCCGAAGGAAAATATTTCTGTAATCCGACAGAAAGATGAACCTTAAATCATTGCTAGTATTTGTGAAGTGCGGAACAACACAGTGACTTATGTCAGGTACAGAGGAAAAGAATGGGAAGCATGATATATTCTTTAGGTTTAGCTATGTCTTCCTCTCTTTCCATTCCTCTGTGTTGATTATAGTATATTTCTCTTAAAATAGGAGGTGTATGTTTCAGACAACCAAAGTGAAAGGAAGAATTGTGGTTGGCTGTTACACTAGCCAATCATCTCAGCATTTAAAGATCAAAGCCTTTCACCTAGGAAATGGAACTTTCTCTGGGAAGCAATGAGCTTGTGGTGCTCAAGGCCTTACTGTTCTCTCTCTCTCTCTCTCTCTCTCTCTCTCTCTCTCTCTCTCCCTCCCTTCCCTCTCCTTCTCCTTTTCCTATCACAGGAGAAGTAAATCTCTGTTGTCTGAATTTTTCAAGCAAAGTTAGGCACCTCCACAGTAGAAGCCCAGGAAATCAGGATAGGAAACATATTATTACTTGATAGATTCAAAAAGAGAAGCACTATATCTAAGGGCCTATATCTTGGATATGTGAAACATTTGCACACACCTTTATGAGCCAAATAACTAAACTGGGAGTGGCAGGAAGGAAGCTTCCTTTGATAAGTTGCATCCATGTTCCTCTCTAGCAGGCTCCAGGGGCTTTAGCTTTTGGGATTCACTAGACATCATGAGGAGTTTTGTGTCCTGCTTATCAGGCAAGTCTAGAAACTAAGAGGAAAAGACCACCTTGATGACATACAAGTTACATAAGAAAGCTTAGGAGATCAGGAAGAAGAGGCCACCATGATGCAATAAGGGAAAATGGGATGGACTGTATCACTAGCCAACAATATAGATCAGAATATGATAGGTAAGAGGGAGTTCTAGAACTAGAAGATGATAGGATTTGAAAAGAGATTTGAAGGTCAAGAGTAAAATGTTGACATAATGTCTCTTTAGACCTCTTTGCCGTTTAAGGTATTTGAGTAATTGTCCGCCCAGTCCCTTCACAAGTTGGTTGTTAGTTCCACAAGGCCCGATGCCCCCTCTTTCTCTGAGAACCATAGAGATGGAGGCCTCCCAGGTGGCTGCATTTAGTCTTCCTTCGGGCTGAGTACGGAGGGAGGTGAAAGGGAGACTTCTTTCTAGTTAAGCTTGCAGATGAACGGGCTTTTTGGCAGTGGTACGTCCTTAGACCACCATTTGTACTGGGGCGCTATGCTGGGCATGAGTATGCTCAGGAGGTAGAGAGGTAGCTAATAACCGTAAACCCTTTCAGCACAGCACAGGAGGTAGCGCCTCTGGTGTACAGCCATCCCTCTTTGTGGCTCTGCTTTGGGCAGCAGATCTCATTTCGTATCCAGAAGCCAACATATTTCTGAACAGTTCCGAGCAGCGACCTTATCACTTCCTTCTGGAAGCTATACTTAGGAAGGTCAGTATGACGCTACACCAGTGTGTGCTTGGGCACATACGTGTGTATGCCTGTACCTCAGCCTGTGTTAACGGGTTCTCTTGCCTGTGTTCTCTGCTCACATTGTATTCGACCGGCTTCTTTGCCTTTGTCTCCTAATATTGGACATTTGTTTTTAGCATCCTTTCTTCTCCTGTTCTGGCCATTAGACTGGGAGTGCTCCCCTCTCCCAGGACACAGCTGACTTTTCTCTCTGGCTCTTCACACTCCTGGCCACCCAGACATCACCCCTGTCCAAACCCTGCACAGACCACCTGGGCAGACTTCCTGCTGGGGCTCCGAACCAGACGTCAGAACTCTGGAGGGAGTGGTAGGTGAGTGGGCCAACTGCAAATGTTGCTCTTGGAAGGGAGGTTTTCCAACCATAGACAAAAAACATACTATACAAAAACAGTTGAAAATTTGAGTCTCAACAAGGGAAATTTAAAAAAGTAAAAGACAGCCCCACCATGGTGTTAACTACAGATTACATAGTCTCTGCCCTCAATTACTGTGACCAAGCTCAGAAAACATTTTTGAACTCTTTTTTAAAAACAACACTGGAACCTATTGGATTTCTTTCTTTGAATTTTGAATACCACTTCAAAATCATTGCAGAAACCACCAAATAGGGTAGGACCCCACAGAGTGCTGATATCTAGGGACAGAAGCAATTTCAGATGAAGAATCAGTGTGAAGGTGATAGCTAACGGCGGACAGAGGCAGCTGGTACGGACTCAGGTAACACTGAGACTTCCAGCACATAGTGACATGGAAGGAATGCTGAGCCTCAGAAAACCCACCTTGGTGGGAGGCAGTGATATGAACCTGGGATCTTGACTCAGGCGCCAGCCTGCTTGTTCAGGATCCCAGGTCTGACACTCCCAACTATGAGGTGTGGGCCCGCCACAGCCTCTCTTTGTCCCCAAAGTCTCACCTGCAAACTGGTGATGCAATAAGAAGGGCTGCATCAGGGCATGAAATAGGGTCAGATGACAAGATGCAGGAAAAACGGCTTCACACACTATTTGGCACAAGGTAAATATTAGGAAGGTCACACCAATGAGGCGAGGGGCGAAGTGTGGGGGTGGAAGCAGACTCCCCTCAGTGGTGACTGGATAGAGAAACAGGAAGGGACCCAAGACTTCAAGGTTTTACTTTCCTCTTGCTCACCCCCTACCCCACTACTACCAAGGTGCAGCTGCTAGCTCGGCTACCACCTTCACACAACAGGGTGGTCACCGGACGCTGGGTCAGTCAGCCTTCCACACTCAGCGACCCCAAGAAGTATGCCTTTCTTCTCAAACTCCACTCCAATAGTCTGTCTTATCTAGAGAAACCACCTCTGTGCAGAGCGAGGGAAGCCAAGTTCTCCAGTGCCACAGGCGAACTAGCACAGGGGCAAGATGAGCAGCAGGAGGCCCGTTCTGCCAGGAGCTGCTGACAGTAGAGCTGAGGATCTGGTCTTAGTCTCTTGAGAATGTTAAGGGTTCTGAGAGGCATGTATGACAGCAGAACGCCTTACATTAGCACTTGAAGTGCCTTGCCCAGAAGTTCTGCACAGCGAGGAGGCTCCACTTTCAAGTAGGAAAGTCCTGGGCTTCCTAGATAAACAAACCTGTGTGAGAATCTAGCTCTGCTTCTCATCTATGCCCTGGGGAAGGCTGTTGCATACGGCAGGACTGAGTGGGCTACACAGAGATGATAAAAGGATGTATGAGGCCACGTGAGAAAGCCCTCAAGGTTCATACTTGGCATCTAGTTCTGCCATGTCCTCTATTTACAAAACTTGTCACTGCTCCTTCCACCCTTTACTTCCTCTGGCCACCTTTGGGGCCCATTCATTCCTTGACTCTGTCATTGTGGTTAAGTTTGCAAACTCACCCATTCTCTGCAGGTCCTGTTTAGAGCACTAAAGCCAAGTTGAGTTTGGCTTCAGAAAATCAGTTCCTGACAAAATTATCCATTGAGACCACCTTGCAAAAAAGACATCCTTTGTCTTTGCCTATGTACACCAGCCCAGTGTTGTAGCAAGATCGTCAGTGGAGCTGTCTTGCTGCAGGGCGTGGGGCAGCCATTGCATGGTGTAGTGGGTCCGTTTCTTTTGCCTGTATTAAATACCCACAGGCAGTAATCCTCATTATGGGCCAATGGCTTGGAAAATGTTATTATTAAATCAAAGCCATTTGCAGTAAGGAGAAAAATTCATCTCTAACTATAAACTCTGTTGCTTATAGCTGGGCATTAAGGAAACAAATGGCCACCAAGTGGTCTCAAGCCCAGCGCTCCCCAGTGTAATCACATGGGAGCCCCCCACCCCGAGGAGGGATGCAGGGAGCTGACCCAGGAGGAAAGTTCCAGGGACAGGGATGTGGTCTCAGAGAATATCTGACTTGACCCCAGTCTCAGGGGTGGTGGCTTCGGCATGGACCCATGATGACCTAGCTGTGACTTAGAAGACACTGTGGCTTATCCTGTCTGTTACCCACCAAAGGCATTAGTTAGGGTGAATTTTCATGGGTGGGCTGTTTTTGCTTATAAAAGCATGAGCACAGACTTTAGAGTCAGACCCAGTTGGGGGGTGAACTCAACTGTACCGCTGAGTAGAACAACTGCACTCCCTGGATTTGGGATAAGGCGTATTTTTATCGGCAGTTATAGACTTTGGATTGGAGGAGTCAGTGCCTTGTCGTTGTTGTGCCCACATTATTCACAACATGCTTTTCTGATCTACACACTGACTGAGGTGGAGGAGGCTCCTTGGAAACCTGCTCTCTTCCCTTGTTGCTCAGTGGCCTTGGGGAAGCAGGAGGGATCACTGCCGTGTTCTCAGCCTCGTAAGCAAGGCTCATAATTTAAACCTGGGATGCTAACAAGACCACTGTGTCCTTTCCTTGAACTGATTAATTCAGGATCATGCATCTGTCTGACTGTTTGTCCATCCATCCTTCTGTCTGTCATCCATCCATCCATCCATCCATCCATCCATCCATCCATCCAATGTTAAACCATTTTAATTCTTTCAGCAGACTTGTTACCTGAATCCCATAGCCCAGATGTGTGCACCTGGTGCCTCACTTGCTCGGTCTAACCCAAGAAAACAGCCCTGGAATGCAGCCTCTCCATCCTGTTGTTAAGTGAAGCTGGCAGTTTAATGCCTGTTGCAGGCCCTGGCAGTATCTCTCTCCTGGTACTCTGTACTCTCTTCCTCCATTCTCGGTTTTCTCCTACTCTCCATTCCTCCTCTAAATTTGCTCTATGGCCCAGTTTACACTGTTCGTTGTCCTTCAGCAGCCCTGTTATTCCTCCCTTTGATTAATTTCCAAGCCAGCACTCTCCTTCCTAATTAAAGGCTTGGTGTTTGTCTTGTAGCACTCGCATTCCAGTTCTTCCCTTCCCCAGGCCATTCCTACCTTTGCTCCAGGGTCTGGCCACTTCTAGGCTTCTCCTTTCTTACAAATCTTCATGGATAATCTGAGCTGTGAAGGGAGGTGAAGTAAAAGTTTCTGGTCAGGAACTATCTTTCAGCTCAGAGGAGTCAAAGGGAGATGAGATTCCCCAGGTTAAAAAATGCACATGCACAAGACATCAGCAAAAACAGCAGGCAGCAGGGAGCAGAGCAGAGCACAAGAGCAGCCTGTGTCTTTATTGCATAACTTTATAAAACATTAGTTAAGTTTATTGGTACAATTTAGGTCTATACAATGATCATACTAATCATAGAGAATTTGGACCTGTACATGATATATGCTGATCTATTTTGTCTCCTATTCCTCTTCCTATCTCTCAAACCCTCTTCCCTATTTACAAAGCTTAGTTTCTATTTTCTCCTTAGTTTTGCAGTTTTTTACTTTTCCCTTCATCTCACTAACTCCCTTTTCCTTTTGAACCATTTCTTCCCATTTCACCAGAGCTCTTGGAAAATATGGTTCTTTTTTACACGTTCAGTTACTCACACCAGTGTGACAATGTGATATGTAGATATGTGTGCCTGTGGGGAACTATTCAGACTTCTTCAAAGCTCAGGGGCATCTAAGGACCTAATGATGTGACCCTGCTTATCTAGTGCAGGTGCACAGTGGGTTCCAGTTATGTAACCGTGACTTAGCACAGGTGAGCACACCTGTCCTGGTTATAGCACTACGTGAGAATGTAAGTATGAGATAACAACCTGTATAAAAATTATGCAGTAAGTTCAGTTGCTTTTGTGCTGATTCTCTGCTCTGCTCCATGCTGCCTGCTATTGTTCCTGATGTCTTTCACCTCTTGTTCACCTGGAGACCTCATCCATGAAAATCTCCTTTGGGTCTCCTACTGGGCAGGCATTGTCCTATTTATTTCACTTAAGAGTATGATGTCAATGGGCCAACCAAATAGCTCAGCAGACTGAAGTGCCTGCAATTAGGCACAAGGGCTGGGGATTCAATCCCCAGGCCTGCCATGCTGGCCCCGCCCCCAGGGCACACTGAGATGGCAATTGAGACTGGGTATAGTGGTATGCTCCAGTAATCCCAGCTCTTGGGAGGCTGTAAACAGGTGGATCACTACAGATCCTATCTAGTAGTTGAGACCCTGAATACCCAGTAGACTCTACCCTAAAATACACATACAACAAAAAGAGAAGATGTCAAGATGCATCCATTTACCTAGACACATCTCACATTAATCTTTCTTTATGGCAGAAGATGTTAAAAAACACATCTTCTTTAAAATAATTCATCTGTTGTTGGACATTTGGATTGTTTCCAAGACTCAGCTATTACAAACTGCCACTATGAACATGGCTGTGTATATATGGCTATGGTATGATTCTTTTACTTCTTTCAGGAAAATGCCAAGAAGGGGACTAAGTGGGTCCAATGCATTAGCCTTAATTTTTTGAGAAATATCAAAATTTCCACTGTAACTCTGTCCCACCATGCATTGGCACTAGCCAAACAGGGCCACATCCAGTGATTTCCATAGTGGCTGCACAAGTCTGCACTCCCACCAACGGTGGAGAAGTTTTCTCTTTTCCCCATAGCCCTGCCAGCATTTGTTACTGGTTGGCTTCTGGATGATAGCCATTCATTCTGGATATGAAATATCATTATTATTTTTATTTTCATCTCTTGAATAATCAATGATGTTGAACATTTTTCATATATTTATTTGCCATTTGTACTTTCTCTTCTGAGAAGTGTGTATTCATCTCAATTTTGGATTAGGTCCTACATGTGTGCCAGATAGAGGTGGGCAGATAGTTGGCCTAGCATGCAAAAGAGGGGAATGCACTGGAGATTTTCTTGGACATGAACATTTATGCTTCTGGACAAGGCAGTGCTTTCCTCTCATGCAACATGAGCTCTGCAGCAGCCAGCCATTGCTCTAGGTCCTCCTTTATCCGCTACAGCTGGCCTACTTTCCAGATAAGGCCATCTGCCTCTTGACTTACAAGGCAGAAGAGAATGGAGGACAGCCCAGTCGCCCGCCCTGCCATGTCATGGCAAGGGGGAAAAATTTGCCTGCCTATCTCTTCTAAGACTTGCCAGACATTTCTGAGCTCCATGTGGACGGTTTCTCAGTCCTCTGGGGCCTCCCAAGCTGTCAGCACAGTCACTTCAGGTAGCCACGGTGAGTCGGGGGCTGCTTGTCAGCCATTCCTCAGGGCTCTCCCTCACCTTTGGACTCTTTCCACAGCAGCCACGCGACTACTCACCCCAATGTCCTCATGACAAAGCAGTTGTTGGCTTATTGGGGGCTGGGTCAAGGGAGATTTTAGTGGGTGGGGTCCCCAGGTGAAAGAACCCAGGTTTGCAAGAGATCAGCAACAACAGCAGACAGCTGGGAGCAGAGCAGAGCACAAGAGTGCAAGAACAACCTGTGTCTTTATTGTTGAATTCTTATATGGGTCATGATCGCCTGTGTGGATTCTTGCAGTGCTGTAACCAGTGCATGTGTGCTTGTCCGCTGTTAAGTCATGGTTGCATCACCATATCCCATCCTGCACTTGTGCTAGACAGTGAGGCCACATCCTCAGGCTGAGTGGTCCCCCGTGGGAACTCAAAAGAGGCTTCTTGTCTTTGGCATGTTGATGAGTGAATAGGCTCACAAACAGTGGGACCATGAGCAATACATAAGATGAATAATGAAAAATAAAAACTTTAGAACTTAAATCCAGAGATCATCACCGTCTACTAATCCCCTCACTCTACAAGCCAGAGAAGTCAGAGAGTCAGGTTACACAGTTTTGTTAAAAAACACTGCTCCTATGTCCCAGTACCAATACTTTTTAACTGAAATAATCTTTCAGCACTAAAATATAGTATCCATCCGCCCAAGACAGAAGGCTTATGATGGCTAAACGCCACTCCAGATAACTCCAAGCTTTGTCAGCTACAAGATCAGTCTCAAGAACCCCTGTTTGAATGGAAATTAATCATCTAAGTTGGAAGGGCTTCAGGAACCTTTACTGCAGCCATAACACTGATGGCCTAGCCAGTCATGGCAAGCTTTGTAGAGCTTTCAGGGATGGCTAGCAACTGGGAGCAGCACACACATCTTGGGTTTGTCACCCTGGCCACTTAACTCAGAAAAGTTGCCTCCCACTGGTCACGTCCACAGCTCTGGAATGTGTAAATCGTAGCACCCTTCTTTCCTCCTTATTTTCAGAAGCAGAACTGTCAAGCTATTAAAATCGGCTCCCTGCTTTAACTAGAGGAAATAAATCAGAGAAAAAAACAGCCTAGTAGGATGGACCTTTCCTGGCCATATTCACTGAAAAAAGCTAAAATAGTGCAATTATGAAGAACTCAAAGTATAACAAATGTCTTATTTTACCCACAAAATAACGTTGGTGCTTCATTATGCCATACACCAAAGGATTTTCAAAAAATATTTTTCCTACAAAAGTGGCTGACTATTGGAGTATATATAATATACACTTCTGATCCCAGTTCTCCTCAGCCAATACTCAAGAACTAATGGAATGGATATGTATTAGCATTGGGCATATATATCCACTGAACAGAAGCTCAATAGTTCAGGGTCCTCACTCTCCTTAACCTCTTGTCTCTGTCTTAGAACAAACCTGTTTAAAGGGCCGAGGTGGTAGAGGTCTCCAGTCTGCTGCCCTACCTCACTTAGCTTGTGTGTCCAAGGGGAGCCTAAGGGTCAGTCAGGGTCTTGGAACAGGATGCCACCTGGAGCAGTAGTACCAGGTATCACGGGGCTCAGCTTTGCTTGTCTGGGAGCAAGACTACTCATCACTGGGAAATCTTGCCCATATTATCAGGTTAGTCATGAAATCTTATTTTTTTATTTTCCTATAACCAAGAACCACCTCTCTTGTCCTCTAGAGTCCAAAGTAATTGAGAAATAAGACATAAGAAAATGACAGATGGATTTCAAAATGTCAGTTTGCAGCAATGGTATTGATAGCAGTGGCTTTAGGTCTGTGACCCAAAGAGTTTGTTGTCATGCCTGACCTCATGCCGGGACTCCCACTGAACGCTTCACCTGAACAGAAAGTTGAATCCATACAAGTGAGTGCAGCCAGGCTTGCTATCTCAGACTGGCCCCAGACCTTGGGTTTTCTCAGGTTCTTCATGGCAGTGTTTTAGGGGAACTGTTCTTTTTATCTATTAACAATTTTTGCTTTTCTTTTTTAGAAAAATCTGTGTGTGTGTGTGTGTGTGTGTATGCATGTGTGTGTGCGTGCGTGTGCGTGCGTGTGTGTGTGTTATATTTACTTTGAGTGATCTGGCTCTCTGAGATCAGTCCTGTGAGGGACCATGGAAGGCTCCTCAACTAGCAGACTTCTGTAGTAGAAGGCTCTCCATCTTTTCCTCCTCATAAGGATTCCCATTAAATAGTTTTTTTCCCCCTCTGACAGCAGATAGCTTTGCTTCCTTGGTACCCTTCCAAAATATAGGCTCCAGAGAGTGGTTCCTACTCTTACCTTGTGCAGCCCAATTCCAGAGCTTCCAGCTGCAGCCCCTTAATATGTCTCGTTTGCCATAAGGAAATAGTAGAACACTTTTAGCGACCAGTTTCTGAAACTTGTTTAGATGGGTGCTGTTTTCCCTGAGGTTTCTCCTCATATATTTCCCCACTAAGCCACAGGGAACTTGCATGTAAACTTATTGATTTTTGTCTGCCTTTGAGAGTATTTTGGATTCAGCTTCCAAAAACGGAGGCTTAAATATTTTCTGTTTTGTTTGTTGAATTCAGATCATTTCCCAAAACAAAAGTGAAGAGAACGCCAAATCTGTGCCATTTGTTCACGTCTGTCAACTGCCCAGGACCACCAGACACTTGAAGAAAGAGCCTAACGCTGCAGACAAAGAAAAGGCAAGAGAAAAACCTGAGGAGCCTTGAGAAAATAAAAACAGAGGGTAGAAGAAAACCTCAATATATTTCCTTAGAGAAATAAAAGAAAATGTCATATCCATGAAATAATGTCAGGATGCTGCATGCAGAAATAACCACAGAGCTATAAAACGATATTGAAAATTAAAAATTAATATTGGAAATCTTCAAATTCAAATAGTATGGTGGTTAGTGAAAAAAAATTGCAACCTTGCTGTAAAATTGAAATATTTTACTTAACAAGATGGGAAGAATTCAACGTGAAATCTGAAATGTATGCTGAGGAAATTTCTCAAAAGGAAAACAGGCAAGAAAGACCAAAGGAGAGAGAGACAAGAACAAATTTAAGGAGTAATCTTAGGAACTCCCTTGACTGATTTTCCAGAAAGAGAAGGGGAGAAAAATGTAGAGACGTGGTTGTAAGTGATAGGAGGAAAGGACTACAGAACAAAAGGTCAGGATTTCCGGTGTTGGGCTACTTCACACCCAGGAATGACAGAGATACTCCAGGGCGGCCACTTCCAAAACTACAGGCACCAGGGCAACCATCTAAAAAGCCTCAGTGAAGAGAAGAAAAATAACATTTTACACAGGAAGGATGAAGTTTCAAAGTGGTATTTGACTTCTCAAGCGCGACATTGGAAACTGGAAGATAAAAGAACACTGTCTTCCAAATTGTAAAAGAGAATATTTTCTCAATTTAAGCTACTCCCCTCACACAAATTAATTCTCAACTGTGAGAGTAAATAGAAATGTTTTCAGGCAAAATATTTTTTAAATGTTTCACCCTTGTAGCTTTTCTGAGGGAACTGCTGGAGAGATGTGTCCTGTCGCTAGGGGACTTGGCGCTCAGCGGAAACAGCCGTTTTTCCAGATGACAAAGGAGGCTGCCAGGTACCCGGCCCGGAGGAGGCATCGCGCAGGGCAGGGTGTCTGCCTGTGGCAGGTTTCTTGTCTTCTTCAATCCCAGTGAGAAGCGTTTTACGCCCTGGCAGAGCATGTTGGTGATTTAGTTATGGAAACAGAAGCAAATCGATGCCCCACCCAACTCACTCGCCAAAGCAGCGAATAATTCTGGAAAAAGCAGAAAATTTTCAAGAAAAAAATGTAAACACAATACATATGATCCAGGGTTAGATCAATCTATAGTTAAACTAGTACCAACACTGAGCTGTAACTGAAGAGCCAGCCAAATAGCTCAGCGAATTAATGCACCTGAAAGCAGGTGCACGGGCCGGGGGCTCGATCCCTGGGCCTGCCCACCCCCCAGAGTGTGCTGAGACAGAAATTGAGACTGGGTGCGGTGGCGCCCGTCTGTAATCCCAGCTTTTGGGAGGCTGTAAACAGACCAATCACTATAAGTCTGATCTAGTAGTGAGACCCTGAACACTCTGTAGACCCTTCCCTAAAAAAATAAAATTAAAGAAAACGAAAGAAAGAGCTGCAATTTAAATAAAACTCTCTGTCGGGCATGATGGAGCATGCCACATTCCCAGGCCTTGGGGGCTGAGGTGGACGACAGTGCAGAAAGTCTGAGCCAGCCCAAGTAAGCAGTGAGTACAAGGCCAGCCTGAATGGCGAACTCAAACCCTGTATCAAAAACAAACAAAAAAAGATTTAAAAAAAAAAATCTGACTAAAAGTGCCACTTCTCATTTACTGTTCCCTAGTCCTTTGCTCTACTTTAAAACCATACCTGTTGCTAAGTAGAGGCACACTGGAAAGCGGACATGTACATTTATATCTTTGTGTCTGTCTCTGTCACTGAAGTACATACTCTACGAAAGAGGATCGGATGTATTTTGGCCGCTACTGTCCCTTTCATTACATTACCTAGACTGGTCCATCTGAATAAGTCTTCTCACACAAATTAATATTTAAATTCAGGGTAGTAGCAGAGTGTGTTGTGTGATGTGTATCTGTGTGTGAGTGTGTGTGTGTGTGTGTGTGCTAGTAGAAATCTAAATTTCTATTCACTTCATGCTCAATAAATAGTGTTCTATACTTTGAAAAAATAGAGTAGAAAACCAATGGTACAAAGCAACTCAAGACAAAGAGCAGAAAACCTAGAAGAAACAGAACTGAGTTCTCTGGAGTGTAAAAATAGAAAGTGTGGGACAAGGACTGCTACTTTTTGTCATAAGAATTATAATATTATTTGATATTTAAACCAGGTTCACATATTCCCTTGATAGAGACATATTAAAAAAAAAATACAAGGCATGACCTAACATTTGTTTCATATGCATATTGGTTAAAAATCTATGTTTCTGTCTGAAAATAAAGAGCCTAAAGAGATTCTATGTTTGCCTTGTAGAGTAGGCGTAATTTATAGATGTACCAAGTCAAATTGGTATAGACTTGGGGAGAGTCTATGTGTGCTGCTAGAAACCTGAATCCCTGTTCACTTCCTGCCCAGTAGATACTATTCTAAAATGAAAAAAAAAAAAAAAANAGCAGAAAACCAATGCTACACAGTAACTGAAAAAGAAGAACAGAAAACCTGAAGGAAACAGAAGGGCTCCTCTGGAGCACAAAAGTGACAAGTTTGAGACCGGAAGCAGCACGCACACAAGACTGCCAGGAGCCGCCAACTTCTTGTGAATCCTCCTTTCCTAGCTAGATGACGGCATCCATTTATGTTAAGAGCTTTAAGGCTTCTATCCATGTTTAAATTCTTTTGAATATCAAATTTAAAGGCTTTGATCGGGAGATGGATGCAACTAGAGACCATACTCACAAGTGAAATGAATCAGATGCCATGTGTAAATATCATATGGTCTCGCTAGTGTAAGCACCTTAAAGAGTAACTAAAATGCACGAGGTACGGTGGGGGCTGGGAGAAGGAAAGGATCTCTTCAAAGGGGTGGGAGAAACGGATGAGGAGAAGGACGGGGTAGGGGCACGGCCGAGAGGTCTACTTATGTATTTTTACAGTGTAGCTTAGATAATTACACTGCGGATTTCTGCTGATCTATTGAAAGGGACAGTGCATAATTTTTAAGATTATTTTTAATTTTTTGGATCCATTTTGCATGTTTATATTTGGTAGTATGAACAACTAAACTGAAGACAACAATGTGCATTATAAAAATCATTGTTGAATTCCTTTTTGTTTAGTGAAATTCTGTATTGTTTCTAATATTTTAAACTATTTTTTATTCTCTTCAAAAATATAAAAAATAAAATCAAAAAAACTTGGGAAAGACAGAACTGTATATCTATTTCCTCACATCTCTAATTTTTAAGGTGTGAATTTTAGTGATCCATTCTACCCCTCAGCCCTCTCTGTTCCTCTATCTGCAAGACTGAGATGCTATGCATGTTAATGGATACAGAACTTATCAACTATCGCTGTGATGTTCCCTTCTAACTCAGAAATTCAATATCTGCTAGTTTTCTTTTTTTTTTCTTCCATCTCTGGGACTAATTAGAGTCATGACTTAATTAGCTAATCAGAAAAACTATTTATTTGTCATACCCAGCAATAGGATATAAGCTTCTGAAAGTCTGCAAGGACTTTGGCAAAAGTTTTCGCTTTTTTCGACATTGTTGGATATATGCATGGGAACTTATGGCCCATATATTTTAGTGTCTAATAAGAGACAACCTTTAAATTGCCCGTTTAGGCTACCATGAGAGAACAAGGGCATTCAAGGTATCATCCCTCAGCTATACACTTCCACACTTCTTCAGTACTTAGTAACCCTAAAATTGGTTGTACATTGAGACTAGTTATTAGAGAGCAGGTTTTAGACTCTCTGGTATTCTTGTCCAGTTATCACTGGGGAAAGGACAGGTTCAATTAGACAACAACTGTGAGAAATTATGTTAACACCTCAAATATTGAATTAGACCACTTTGTTTGCCGAAGAGATTATAGAGACCCCATCTCTAACCAGTCCTTGCATAATGAGTTCTCTAATAGACCCATGAGCTTCTCTACAAAAGGTTAATTTCTTTATCTATCACAAAATCTTTTTAGTGGTCCCCTGGGCTATTGTGAATAAAGGAAGAGGAGGTCTTAAGTATGAATAATCACAATGCAGGCTCACGATGTCACTTCCTGCCTGGGAAGGAAATGATCTTTTCATTGACATTAATGAAGAGGCTTCCACTGGGGACAAAGAGAACAGCCATCATTATTGTCCAATATGGACAGAGAGGAAAAAAGGATTTCACCCCCTTCAGGTACTTGCTACCATGTCTTAGAAACAAGGTTAGAAACATACAACAAGGGTATCAAGATAAAGGAACCAGAATTCTAATTTCATTTTATTTTAAAGACAAGATAAAAATAACAATGAAACAGTTTTAAAACACATTAGTAGGACAGTTACAGTAATTAATACATTGTGCCTTGTGGTCCTCACAGTAACCAGAGTACAGGATATAGGCATGAAATATTGTTCATACGGTATTACCACAACTTACGTTTCAATGAACTCAGCTTTGTAATTTAAAGCAGGATTCTTTATTTTATTTTATTTTTTTGTATTTTAGGGAGGGGTCTACAGGGTGTTCAAGGTCTCACTACTAGAGAGGACTCATCGTGATTCTCCTGTTTGTAGCCTCCCAAGTGCTAGGATTACAAGCATGTACCACCATGCCCAGTCTCAATCACCATTTTAGCATGCCCTGGGGGTGGGGCCAGCACAGCAGGCCTGAGGATCAAACCCCTGGCCCATGCACCTGCTTACAGGTGCTTTAATCTGCTGAGCTATTTGGCTGGCCCTAAAGTTGAGTAGGAACTTTTTTGGGGGGGGGGCTTGCCCAGGCTACCTAAAGGGTAGGTCTGGGGATCAAACCACACTCCCCTGTGCCTCACTGGATTTGCCAGAGCAGGCGCTTAAACAACTGAGCTAACCGGCATGCCCCCCGGAAGCAGGATTGTTCTAATTCTACCCTTATAATTCAAGTAAAAATATCTGTTGGTTTAATTTGAAGTGATAATTTTCGTTCTTTTCCATATTGCTATTCAGAAAATCTTTGAAATTCAGGATGGCTAGTCAGTTTGGCATTTCCTGACCAGGCAAATCTCGGCATGGAGATCTAGAGAAAAAGGCATTATATGATTGTGCAGTAGAGCAAACCTAGAACCATTCCCATTTCTAGCCCTCTCACTGGAAGAAAAACATGAGATTCTAAAATGATTTTTAAGAATGTGTCAATAAAAACGATCAGCAGCACCAAGATTATTTCCTCTTCCATGATGTATGAGATTTTTTTCTCCCTTGTGAAACCTTCCCACAGATCTAGAAAAAGTAGCACATCCTATGCTCTGCTGGGCCTCATGATCCCCACAGTCACTCTGCACCCCTCACACAGACTATTCAAAGCAGGTAGGGGGATGTCACGTCTGGGAGACCCTTTCCTGTTTTCCTCCAGATAGGCTGGGTGGCAGGGATTCTCAATGTCAAAGGATCAGTAGATATTTGCCTGGTCATTGGGGCTTGGCTCTGCCCTCATGCCTCTTTACTGAGCATCCCTCATTGTGGGCTTGGGCTGGTGACACACTGATGGGCTGGATGTCACCAGAAGCACACTCTCTCCACTGGCCTCTACGCTCAGCTGCTTTGTCATCTTCTCTCCACTTGGGTCCCTTGGTGGCAAATCATAGTTTGAACATCGCTTTGATAATTGATGATGATGAGAGATATTTTGACATGCACGTGTAGCATGCTTAGCCTCGTGCATGAACAAAGTCAGCAGAGAATATAATGCAATCACTTTCTCCTCTATGTGATGTGTTATGGAACATTTTCCTAATTTGTATCAGGGTATGGTATTCACTCTTACAATAGGCAGACAAATATCTACCAAGTCTTAGAAACTGAGTAAATAATTTAGAAATTCCATAAAACACATAACACACACCAAAATTAATCTCTGCCTCTCTCTCTGTCTCTGGGTTAATATATTCTAAGGTATGGATTTGCTATTAGAGCCATTCTAGGATTGATTTGTCACTGAGTATTGCATATGGTGTAGAGAAGGACGGAAGCTGAAGGGAAGAGGAAAGAGCACGCACTGACACGGGCGAGTGTGCAAGTCAGGTAATGCTGCCCCCCGCATACAGTGTTCTCTGTAACACTTCATCTGCAGTAGGACACCTTTGATCCCCACAAGCCCACAAAATGTGTCCTAGGTCTGCATCTGTGGCCTGCTTGGTACTCATTTTTCAAAACTTCCACTAGAACAGAACAGGTGTGCAAATTCATCTCATCAGTGTCTCACCACCAAACCTGCTATCATTGGCTCACCTTTACTTTACTTTTCTTTTCTTTTTTTTTTTGTGGAACCGGGGATTGAATTCAGGCCCTTGTGCTTGCCAGGGAAGCGCTTAT
>NDGN011552723.1:0-26229 GCA_002564285.1 Tympanoctomys barrerae | reverse complement strand
GCTCAGTGGAATAAGTGCTTCCCAGGCAAGCACAAGGGCCTGAGTTCAATCCCCGGTTCCGAATAAATAAATAAATAAATAAATAAAATAAAATAGCTCTTGCTTGCTGCCTTCCTCATGGCTCAGCTTGTAGCATCATCTGCCTCCTGTTTATAGCGCTTTCTCATTGGAAATTTTATATTTCCTTGTAAGGTAATTCGAGCAATATCCAGTTTCTCAGTTGGAATTCAACCTCTCTTTTCGCTCACTATTTCTAATTGGTTAAAGAAGGACCTGCCCCAAGTTCCATTTACCCCCAGATCCTCACAAAGTGATCACATCTGGAAATGGGGGTTTCCGTAAATATATTCAGGGTGAGCACAGAGAAGTAATTACACTGTGCAGCTACAGGTCCTAAACCTGGTGAGTGTATGTCTTCAGAAAAGGACATACAGAGGCATGGAGTAGCAAGTGATGTGCAAGCGGAAATACAACCGAAGCGATGCATGCCAAGGCTTTCTAGAAAGCACCAGAAGCTAGGAGAAAGAAAGGCAAAGAACAGTTCTTTCCTCAGAATTTCCAGAAAGAAACCCTAATTTTGAGCTTCCAGACTCCAGAATGTTGATAGAATAAAATTACTTTTGATGTCACCCTTTGTAGTAACATGCTACCCAGAGGAAATGCATATATTACGGTATGCCTGCTATGTAGCAAAGGGCCTGGTTCAGTACCCATCTGCGGGAGGAAGGAATGCAGGCTGGCTCATCTACACCTTCTCCTAATTCAGGATTTCTGTAAGTGTAATTCTTGCAGTTCGTTCTTTCAAAATCACCTACGCAATTACTGAAAATGCAGACTCCCGGGACCCCCCCAGAACCATCTAAGTAGAAAGCGCAGAGGATTTTATGGTATGTGTTTTTAATAACTCCCACAACGGGTCTTGGGAACAAGAAAAATTTCGAGCCAATGCTCTTAAAAATTAGAATTCTTAAGGCTCCTTGAGTGTTATGGAAGGTGTTTCTCCAGCCCTTGCGGGCAGCGCACCTGGAGCGAGGAAGCTGCCGCCTGGCAGCAGGTGTGAGGCTGACCTCCTCATTAACGCTGCTGGGGACTTCGGCAGCAGAAGGCTCCAGCTGTCAGCTCCCCTCTTGCTTGAGAGTACACCTGGCTGCTTGATATGACCCCAAGCCTGTCTAGAGGTTAGATTTCCATTTCCATAGCGGTTTCCTCAAGAAAATAATCAAAGTCGGAAAAGCATAGATGTAAAACCCCTCCACTCTGAGCACTATTTTCTCCAAACAGTAATGTCTGCATCATATTACATGACAATTTTTGCAAATGTCACATTTTCAACTTCAGTCACATTTCTTCTCTTGCAAATTGTCTTCAAAAGATAGGTATTTATTTATTACAAACAGGATGTTTTGTGTTCCATATTCATCCGCTCATTTATAACTTTTTCATCCAATTTGCTGAGTCCTTCAATCAAAACACATACCAGGCTGCAAGCTCAAATTGGCATCTGCAGATCAAGCTGTGAGCTTACTGCTGCGTGCCTCCTCCTCACGACTCTCAGAGACCTGCGAGTTGCTACTCCTGTGGGCATGAACAGCTCCTTGGGCCTTGTGGCAGGGCCAGCTCTCTGGCCTCTTTTTCTGTGATTTGAATCCTGTTGCTCCATGGCACCTTCCTCCTGCACACCTGAGAGAATAACTCAAAAGTCAAAACAAGAGTAGAGGAGGTTAGTTCGGCTTCATGAGTTTGCACCAGGGCTGGGAGGATTTGTGGGCTTGTCAGGAAAGATTTGTTGCAAAATCCAAGGGAATCATGGAGTGGAGGTGGGGCTTAAGTGAGAGGCCGAGGAGGATAAGTGGGCAGGGCCATGGAACCTGTAAAAGAAGCACAGTGAGTCAGCGGTGCATCCCGACCTCAAATAATCAAGAGCACATTGTTAAGCCTCTGGCTTTGAATAAGCTTGAATATAAACTCCTTTTAAAGCAGAATAAGACTGAGACAACAGAATTTGCAGTCTGTTGAAAAAACACTTGAAGCAATGTTTTTACCACTAGGAAAATAAAGCTTAGCCGACTCTGGCCAATCTATTTCTCACAAATCAAGCAACTGTCCATCCTTGTCACACTGCTTCGAAATTTCAAGGTCACCCTCTCTGCACATCTTTCCCATGTTATGTTTGCCATTAAGGTTCTGTATGCAACACTGTACCCATGTGTCCCTCTTCTAGGAAGGGCCAAAATGCTTGCGGTCAGCCACAGGGCCCTGCTAACCCTTTCATCTTTGGAAACATTTGTAACTGGCACCAATGGTTTTGCATGTTAAATCACATCCCCCTTGTCCCTCACTCAGGTTAAGAACTTGGTGTCACCTTAGACTCACTTGTTTTCTTTCTTTTTGCTTACAACTGAGGTCTTCCCTATCTTTTCATGACTACCACTATTGCTACCCCTTGAGCTTGCACAGCCAAGTTCCTGCTGCAGCTGCCTTGGTATTTCCTTTAACAGCTGAGAAAAATCAAACACAGTATAGAAATTAATTCTGATGTAGAGATCTGATGTAGACAAAGGCATCTGAATCCTTGGCAAGCACGCTTCCAGGAAGGCTGCTATTTATAGTGAGAAAGCATATCTAACTCTGAAATCTGGGATTTTATTTGTTTGGTAGCGGGCAAGCAACTGGCAGTGGTTTCGTTTGCTTGCTTAATGATTATGTTGTGCTGGCTTAGGTGTTTCTTCAGTAAAGAAATCTTTATTCTTTGTTTTTAAAATATATTTGTTTTGTACTTGAGCATTGTTTCTTCTTTATTTGGCATTTTTTTTCAATATGAGAGCTGACTCTGTTGGTCATTCTTCAGATAAATGTGGGAAAAGATTATGGTTTAAGACGTGCCGCTGAACCACACTGCAGATAGCGATGTGCAATATGGCAACGACTACTGAGTGTGGAATACCTATCATTTTATTTTTTCAAATTGTGCATCATTTCTAAATGTCTTCTCTGTTATTCTTCTATCCTCTTTAAAATAAAAAAAGAAACATGCAACCAAAAGATTTACAACTACAGTATTTTAGGACTAGAGAAGTATTTAGAGATTGCAGTGCTAGACTTTTGGAAGAATAGAAATCTACAACATTTTTGTTTTACAGAAGTTGGTCAACTCTAATTCTGACAGCATGATATAAATACAATAAGAAGCCAAATGAGGAGAAATACAGATCCTCAGGTTTTCAATAGGTGCTGAAAACACAAGAGCAAGGTGGTACACCTGGCAGGAAATGAAGTAAACACAAAAGTCAGAGTTGCTTTGGCCAAGGAAACGTGAACAAATGAGATTATATCAGTTTTGTGCAGCAGGCTTAAGCATCATTTTTAAGTCTCCCCATGCTTTTTTTCTGGGTCAACAATTATAAAATCAGGTGATAATGGAAACTCCTGTAACCTGTGTCCCTGCATGACTAGAATGTAAAGATTTCCCCTGATGATAACTGTTCAAGAAACTAGAATTGCAAAGCTATCCCCACAGGAAAATGTTGCCTTGTTCTGTCCAATATACTGCTGTTTCTCTGGCTCTGTAAGCTGCCCACTGCATTAATAATGATAAGGAAAATAATGGTGGTGCTAACAACAGCTAACGTGTTTTCAGGAATCTATCAAGGTCCAGGCGCTATGCTATCTGCTTTACGAATTCTATGCCATTTAACATTTATGGCAACATTACAAGATAAATGATATGATAAACTTATATTATCGGTAAGAAAACTGAAGTATGGAGTGTTTAAATTAGGAGTCCAGTTTCATATCAGAATTAAGTTTGAGAGCAATCTCTTCTTCAGGCATCCTGATTCCAGAGTTTGCCTTCTTAACCATTAAATTGTTTCAGCCAACTCAGGAGTCAAAAATTCTGCTTCCCCCAAGTGTATTCTCTCTGGCATTATTTAAGAAGTGTATTTAAATTATGCATTCAATATGTTTATGAAGTAAGCAAAATAAAACAGTTAAAAAAAACCCTCAGACCTACTAGAAGTCCTTAGCATCTGCCTGATCCATAAAATCTCTCTAAACTTGCTCTTCTGCTGATCCTTCTGGTGCCAGTGTTCTTAGCCCATATCTACCCGCCTGTGTCTGGCCTTATGAGGAGCAGGCATCTTCGACATTTCCCCGGTGTTGATTTATTTTATTTATTATTATTATTATTATTATTATTATTATTATTGCCTACAGGGGTTGAACTCGGGACCCTGCGCTTGGCAGGCAAGTGCTTACTCTACTGAGCTGTCTCCTCACCTCCACCAGGTGTTGATTTAAATCTCAACATCCTCACTTGATTTTCTATTGGCTCTCACTTCAGACTTATAAATTGGATGAGGATTCTCCAGAATAGACTTCCACTTTACAATATCTGGGGACTTTCACTTATTACCTGGCTTCACCCACTCATGTATGGATGGTTATCTAATGGCATAAGAGTATTTCATGATCTTCTTTCCAATTATTTTCCTTTACTCTTTCCCAGAAGCTTCTTTCATTGTGTTCTTTCCATGGCCTAGTTGAGATCATTCAGTTTCTAAGCTTTTACCATTTCCTTCTCCACATTCCATTTGAAACTGTACAGCGTGGCATCTAGTTTTTCATCAAATATATTTTCCCCTAAGTAAATGAGCTATAGATATTTTTAAAATTAATGGTGGGAAGGTACTTTATATAGTCTTATAATTTTCTAAGAAAAACTAAAGCTTTCTTTAATATTGAAGAAAGTCGGTAATCATTTTATAAAGGCCAGTACTGCCTCCGGTGCTTTGTCAAGCAAATTTAGAATAAGCCTACAGGAAGACATTATCCTTAAAAGTCAGTAATGTAGTACTCAGAGAGCTAAAATAAATTTGAAAGAAGAAAATCTTAGATGAAGACTGGATTTGTTGGATAACATGTCTTTTGTATCACTTGGAGTTGTGGGTGACTGTTACCAAATCTATCTCTATAAAAACAATTTTTCCCATTCTTTTAATATTGGGTCTCACTGCGCATTTCAGACTTGCAGTTATCCTCCTGTCTTGGCCTACCAGTCCTGGGGCTATAGGTGTGTGGCACCCCGGGACCTGAGGCCGGCACGGCATGTGGTACCTGGGATTGAGCTCAGGACCTTGTGCTTGCCATGTAGGCGTTTAGACTGCCAAGCTATCTTCCCAGCCCTATGACAACATTCTTATCACCGTTTGTGACAAATGGTGCTCCTGTCTGATCCCTGAGGTCCATTCTCTGGTCTTTTAGGTAAATAATCCTTGATAAATTTTAGAATGACATGAATTGTGTTATGAATGAATGCAAACATCATGAGCATAATGCCTTCCTAAATGTTGAAATGAAGCTGAAGAAACCTGAAAATCTTATATTCTTTTGAATCTGCAACTGGCAAGCAACTTATGCACAGTCATTTTGGGGAGTAGAAATAGTTAAGCCCATGTTTGAGTGCAACTCTATTCTTAAGTCAGCATTAGAAAAATAATTTGGCAAAACCATACAAGCAGCGATGTTCACAATTCTGAACCAAGCACTCAACTAATCTGAAATATTAAAAACAACCCTTATTCTCTTCCTTCCCACTGCAATCTTGTTCCTTATAAATACCACGAGAAAAGACCATATCTAGGTTAAATGTAAACATCACAATGCTTTGCTAGTGTTGTGATTTCTAACAGCCACTTTTCTGCCTTTGAAAATCACTGATTATTCAGAGCTAGTTACAGAGAGCAAAATATCTGTGTGATTGCTTGGTTCCGATTACCATCATCATCATGCTAGATACAAAGGCTGATTACCTTCCATTCTGATAAAAGTTCTTGTTGGAACTGGGTTAATAAGAGACTTCATAAGCATATTGTACTTCTTTGATGAAATTGTGCCCAGAAATTCAGAGGAATAATTTTAATTATTTCATTGTTATAGAAAGAATTGGCTATTGTACAGTGTTTGTGATGCTTGAAAATATCTCCTTATTAATACACTTTTTGATGAAAATGATCGTATAGAGCAAATTTCAGTTTCTTAGATATAAATGTAACTCTGGTCTCATTGACACTTGCATTCAGCAATTTAGAGCTACATTCAATTGAAGATTAGTCTACTTAAGTTTATCCTTTTGTGGTCTATGAGTGGTAGTATATTAGAATTATTTCAAGAATAGCTTTGTAAGGAGCATGAGTTCTTCATAGTAGTTCTGGGTGATTAATAAGTTTCACATGAAAATACATATGAATTTTTTCATGAACACCTAATAGGCAATAATGGAGTGCAAAACAAATAGTAGATGTTTAAGTAACATTTTTTTTTTCTTTAGCTAGGTAACAATCTGCCTGTCTGCAAAATTAGAATAAGTAGGGTTTCAGTAAAAACTTCTTAGCTTGGACACTTCTTAGGGGGGCAAGACCTCCCAAATCAAAGCCGTGCAGAAATGGGATACAGAGAAAGGAAGTTTTTGTGTTTCGGTACTCTCTGATAATATATAACCCAGGTCATTGCAGGCTACTCCCTTTGAAGGATTCAGTTAAAGGTGTTGCTGGTGGGAACTGGAGTGAAGCAACTTGAGTTAGTAAAAGGAGGAAAGAATCTAGGTTTGTTTTGAAATGTTGCTAATTGGGGTTGGACTTGTGAAATTAATGTTATACTTGGAAATAGATGAAGTGATGAGCTGTTAAGAGAGCTTAGCACTGGGTCTGTGTGATTAGTCAGTTCAGCTTCTCTGTTGCACGTAATGTTCACCTCTAGGCACCCGCAAGTTCACTGTTCTCTTCACCCAGGGGCAGCTCCACTGCATGATGGGACTCTTTTCTCTTGCTATCAGGGATTGAACTCGGGACCTTGTGCTTGCCAGACCACACTTATGCTGCTGAGCTACTTCCCAGGCTGGATGATGGGAATCATGTGTGTGCTTTCTTGTGGCACATTTGACCACCAGTCCCATACCAGTGAATTGTAATCTTATCAAATAATTTGTTGGTCCTGGGAACAGAAATGCCATTTTAAACTATAAAAACCTAGCTGTTTATGTTTATATTCACTGTTCTCTATTGTTGTTGCACGTTTCTTCAGAAAAGAGACCTCAGGCTTTATAAACTGAAACACTAGTATATTATGCCACCCCAGAAGTAAAACAAGGGCAGATAGGTGACATATTTTGGGATGATAATGATGTGTTTCATTTACAGGCAGAGAAGCTTTTGAGTGTCTGATATTTAATGTATCCAGACACTTCAAAAGTATGTATTTATTCATTTCATCATCTACTTGTATGAGTCTATCCTAGAAAATAATCTCAAACGCCAAATGCCAAAACGTTTAGATGTTCGTGGTAGCATGGTTTACAGTAGCTTGATGCCAGAAACCGAGTAAGTACAGGAAAACGGATGTGTTAGGAATTACACAGATTTTGTGTAATATTGTGCATGATTATAGTAATGCTAATCACAATATAAAGCGCTGGAGAGTGTGCTTAAGCGACACCCCCAGGTCACAACAGCACAATCGCAGGTCTGTGCAAATAGCGTTGCTAGAGCTCTGTCCTCACACCTTGGCGCAGGGGAGCAGCGGGGAGGCCTGCACCTCACTCCGGCAGTGGCTGCTGCTCGCTACATGTGATGACAGAACATCAAGTAGTGAGACTACTGTGCTCTTCTCCCCAGCTTTCTGCATTGTCTACATTTTCTCTCAAAAGCATTCATTTCAATGAATCAGAAAAATATAAACGTTCACTTTACAGTCTTATTTGACTCCCTCCCATTCTCAGGGGGCAAAAAGGAAGCCAATTTTAAGCTCAAACTCCTGCGTCTCAGGATCCTTTCCAGAGTCTGATGCCTAACAACCTTAATAAGCAGCTTAGCCCCAAAGCTGGCTGAGAGCTGTCCTCCCACCCTCGGCTCAGCAACACCTGCCACCTCTTCATCTCCCATCCTGAATCACCTCAGATCCCTTCTCCTGGTGCCTGCTGCCCATTCCTCAGAGCCACGCCAGGCCTTTCTCCTCTTCTCTCCTGTCTTCCCTCTGTGTCTTCCTGGCACGCTCATTCCAAGGCCAGATGGCTGGTGTTCGGCTGCAGTAACACTTCCCCTCTGCGCTTTTAGAACTGCTTAAAATCCTTCACCCACACTGCCCTGGTAACCAGGTTTCTCCTGCAGCACCTTCCTCGTAGAATTGGAAAATGGGACAAAGCCATGGATGGAGAAATTGTCCCAAAGGAAATTATAGCCACTATGCACATGTGGCTTTACTTCATTCACGTGGAACACTCGGAAAGCGTGAGAAACGCTCGGTGAGGGGTCATTGGAGGCAAGCTGGCTGTTTACAGAGGCCTCGATAGAGTTCAGCCTAGTTCAGGAACTCAGGGTCTGGTTAGCAGACTTTGTAGGTTTTATCTCAGAAATGGACATTGCTATTTCTTGTGTCAAGCTAACCCACGGTTAAAGGATCTCACTGACATTTATTTCCCATAGGCTTGGACAGCTGTATTTCCTAATTTGATTTACCTACTGGTGAATCTAGAAAATGTGAAAAAGCATGAAACTCTTCAAAATAGTAGAGGAAGAAAAGTGTGCCTCATGCTTTTGGTACAAGAGTCCCAGGCCAAGAGGCCATGCTGTGGGGGAGTTGGCGCAAACCAATCCTGACCATTCACCCCTGAATCCAAGTAGAACAGGCATTGGTCAAAGATAGGGAAATGATTTAGTCAGTGTAGTAATACGGCAAGGGCAATTAAGATCAAGTGCCCTCAGTACCATCTTTAGGGGTGCTAAGATGAGTGCTTAGATTATGTAGCAAAGGGGCTAGCACTATGGGGAATCAGACTGTTTTTGTCAAACTGTGTTTTAGTTGATCATTATCTCAGGACTGGCCAGGTGGGTCCATGTGAAGGACCAAGACAGGGTTGTTGCCTGACGTTAGCTCCTGCTTACCAGCAGATGGTTGCTTGTCAGATGTTGTTCTTGGAATCTCAAATGACTGCAGGGCAGAATGACTCAGAGATATGTGTAAACTGGAAGCCACATTATTTGTTGGTATCTGCAGGCCTAAAAGGAGAGTCAGTGCTATTGAGCAAAAACAGACTCCAAGTCCACATTAAACTTTTGGTTTAGCTTCAGGATATTCATAAATAAGTTTAGCCTGTTCTGATCAAGTCATTATGTGGGGAATAGTAAAAGATAGGTATGGATAGATATTGAATCTAAGTTTTCAAGAAGATTGCAAAACAACTGTAGAGATTTCCTGACTGTCACAGTTGTTTTTCTGTCATTGCTGGGACAAAATACCCAACATCCACAATTAAGGAAGGAAAGATTTATTAGCTCACAGTTAGTGGAGGTTTCAGTCCGTACTCAGCTGGCTCCAACACAGAGTGGCCCATGGTAGAGGGCAGCCATTCATGCTGGTTGCTAGCAGCAAGAACGAAGGGAGGAATAATGGGGGAGGCAGGTAGCAAGCCTCTCTCCCTCCTTTCTATTGTATTCAGGCTGTCTTGCCCAGGGCAGTGGGTGTAGCATTCACACCCATAATCCCAGCACTGGATCATGAGTTAATCACAAACTCTAGAGGCCACCCCATGACTGCATGAGGCTTTGAGGGGGCCAACTAGATACAAGCCATAACACTGACCCATTACCTTAAGAAGAGTGTAGAAAAATTGGAATGAGGCTAACTACCATTGGGAAGTATCTGCCGAAGTTCAGGTCATGATGTATGTCTCTTTGTCTTTCCTATCTGCCATTCTCAGGGAAGGGCAATGTATTTTTTGTTCCTGAGACTTAATACCTCAGCTACATGAGTAAAAAACTGTGTGGTGCTGATAGATTCCCAGCTCTTGTATACAGCAAGCCAAGAATTACAAGGTTTGTCCTTGATGGCCAGGGCAAAACATCTGTGTGAAGGTCAGGAAAAGAGGAATGGGCTGGGGTGACCAAAAGGGAATACTGCGCAATGTGCAGACAAATTGGACTTTTGGGCTCCAAAGCAGGAGAGGAAGAAAAGGGACAGCATATGTCTTGGTCTGGCGTTACAGAGAATGCTCCTAGGGTGGTGCCAGGAACAAGAGGGAGAGGAGTAAATTCCTTAGCCCCATATGATATTCTGACTATACTATGTGCAGGCCATGGTTGGTTGGCTCCAGTATTTCTGTAGGGCCCTTGCTGAGGCAGAGCATCCTGGAGGACAGGATATGGTAGAGAAGAGCTGAGTGGCACACCTCATGGGTCAGGGAGGGAGGGAAGGGAAGAGAGACAGAGACAGAGACAGAGACAGAGACAGAGACAGTCAGAGAGGAGAGAGACAGAAAGACAGAGAGAAGAGAGAGAGAGACAGAGAGGAGAGAGGAGAGAGAGATAGAAAGAGACAGAGAGAGAGAGACAGAGAGAGATGTGAAAGACAGAGAGAGAGGAGAGAGGAAAGAGAGGACAGAAATATAAACATATAGAAAAAGAGAGACAGACAAAGAGAAAGAGAGCTCATGCTAGTGAGCTTCCTATTCCTTTCACTGGTGCTCATTTTGGGTCCAAGCCCAACACAGCTTAGGTGTTCCCCATGTGGTTTTGCTGCCCCACATGGCAACCATCTCTGGGAACATCCTCACAGACACAGGCATGTGTACAACTACAATTTCTTAATGTGCTAGTTGTGTCTCATCTCACTTAGTTGACAGTCAAGATGAAGCGTCCCAGGTAGCTTTTTCTTCCACTGGATTCCTAGAACACTTTACAGTGGCTAAATGTTAAAAACCACTTTCAAAGACAGAAAAAGGCAATGCCCCTTTCTTGTGTTTCTGTTGAAGAGCAGATGAAGGTTGTACTCTTAGGCATTGTTTTGAGAGTTTCAAAACAATGAGCAATTCCTCTGATGCTGTGCAGCAGAGGAGGTCCCAGGTGCTCTCCCCTTGAGTGTGGGACCAGCTCTCCTCTGCTTCCTTGGGACAGGCACTGACACCTGGTGAATGTTCTGTCTTTTAAGCAGATTCAGAAGCTCAGAGGGGAAATGCCCTGCATCCTGAATGAAACAGTAAAACCCGAGAAAGACTCCAAAATATCTTCTGCTGTCTCAATGGCTAGGAAACAGAAAATAAGTGCTCTTAATGCAGTTACTTAAAAGGGTTTAAAAAATGAATTGCATAATTATCCAATAAAAACCAATCATAGAACACTACTATTTTGTAAAAAAAAAAAAAAAAAAAGATTAAATGTACAACTTAAAAATACGCTAGACCTTTTTAAAATCATGCTTTCCACTTCTTACATTTTCACTGCTATACGTTAATATCACATCACCAAATCTCCCCCCACCTCCTAGAGATCCAGCTTAGTCTCTTTCGACCTCTGAGAATCGCTGCAAAGGCCGGAGCATCCCAGGGAGACCTCTTGGAAACCCAGGGCGCTTGGGAATCTCATTGGCAAATAACAAGAAACAGAACAATTTTACCTGTAGAGAACCAACCACGCTCAAAAAGCCTCTGGAAATTATGAGGTGCCTTTAATGGTTTGGTGGCTTATGCTGAATTGTGGCACCATTTTGGCAAAATGGGTAAGAAGGAATCGCAGATTGAGCTCTTTCATGCCAATAATGAATGTAATGGAAATTGACTTCTTTCCTTTCCAGCTGTAGCAGCAGGAATAGGTTTTGCTGCCAACAAAAAGCTATCACGGTTTAGATGTGAAATATTGGTCAAATCAAAGGGCAGAAGCAGAATTCAGTGCAGACGCTACATCTAAAATTGCCAGTCTCTTTCTAAAGCTTTTTCCTTGTCTCAACACCTGCTTTGGGGTTGTTTATCCCCTACTAGCTCTTTAATTAATGAGCTATCCATCAATGATCATTGCTAATATTAACAACTATCATCTGTACATTTGTTAGGTTTTTTTTTTTTAACATTATCTTCATTAATCCCTACAGCTACTCTGGGAGTTAGCTATTATTATCTCCTTTATTCCTGGGAAGAAATCAAATTCAGAGATGTGATTTGGGGAGCTTGCCCTAAGTAATACCCAAACTGTACACACTAGCACTGAGCCTATTAAAAAGCAAGATAGGACAGGGCTAGCTAAGATACAGTTTTTGTCCTGGGGGAGCTTATTTTGTGGCTGGGAAATGAGGAACGCAGATAAAGAACATTCAGTCGGGTGGCAGATCGGGCCAGCGAAAGACACATAAGAAAAGTGCAATGCAGGAATGAGAAAAGCTAATCATTTTGGAAGGTGGACTAGACAGTTTACTTGCTCTTTTCCAAGGCGGAGGTGAATTAGATAATATTTCCCATAGGCTTCCCTACTGACGGACTATGTTCGATACTCTCCCCACCTCTGCATGACATGCTTGAGCTCTCTGGTGCTCTGTGCATTAGCCATAGGCTCCACTTTGCAAATAAGATATGAGCATAATGCTGTAATTCAAGATAAGCCCAAACTTTAATTTAAATAATTAAATTCACATATTCTTTCAGTGATGGCCATGAGGGGGAATGAAGGAAGAACTTAGTAATTTAATGGTTTAAAAGGAAACTGAAAATACTCAGGAAACAAATAGCATAGAACAGAGGGAAACACTATCTGAGTTTTAGAATATAGTACAGTGGTGCCTTGGTTTACAAACGCAATTCATTCTACAGTTTTGTAAAAGAAGGCCGTGTCTGTGGTTGTGTGGCAAAGAGAGTTGTAGTTGTGTTTGTCAACTGATGCAGTTTGCAAAACACTTCTGTTTGTGAACCACATTATTTGCACACAAAAGTTCTCGTGGATCAAGGTATCACTGTATTTCCTCTTCTGAACTAGAACGATCTTGCCCTCATGCTTACCTCATACTATGATGTTTTCCTGTTCATGAAATTACTTGGTAAATTAAATGAAGCCTTTCTTTTTCCACTTCTATAAACTTGAACTTCTGATTTATCTCTAAAGGTATGAGATATCCCTTTGTGGTATGAGATGCTCCTCTGTGGAACTCACATATGATCTCTTTGTTTTGATATCAATTCCTGGGCCCTTGCTTTTATTTTAGAAATGAAGTGTATAAAGTTAAATATCAACCTGATTACTCCTGCATGTCTAGATCCATTGGAAATTGGATAATGAACAGAAATGAGTCCCTTGCCACAGGAAAATCTGGTAAACATGTCCCAAATCCCCTTAGGATGTTAAAGAGTAGGAATTTCCGCAGCTGTCTGAATTCAGATTCATCACAAATTTCCAACTCTTCTGGGGACATCACCAGCTCATTTCTTAGAGGTTAGTGCCCTGAAATGTGGCTTTCTGAATGTCTTCTGTTTCTATATCCATTTCATTGTTTTCTGCTCTTAAGTCATTTATCTGTGATTTTGAGGATTCTCAGCATACATAAAAATAAGACTTTACTAGCAGTATCAACGGACTCGATAAGTGATGAAATTTGAGCATGAACATTTACTATGTATAAAATAGTCTTTTATAATAACTACACAGCATATAAAGTTGCTTCAACCGTGGTTCTAAATTATTCTATTAGTATGTATTTTCTCTTTTTTTTAAATGTATTTGATACAAGGTCTCACTATGTAGGTTGGACTCATAGTGATTCTCCTGTTTTCAGCCTCCCAAATACTGAGATTACAGCCTCCCAAATGCTGCATCACCACACCTAATCTCAATCTCTATCTCAGCATGCCCTGGGGGGGTGGGGGTTGGCAGCACAGCACAGTGGGGATCAAGCCTCAGCCACTGTCCTCTGCCTAAGTAGGAGCTTTAGTCTGCTGAGCTATCTGGCTGGCCCTAGTATGTATTTTCTTAAGGAACTGTAACAACAATAAATTCTCCATTAGTTTTTTTTTTTTTAAAGACTGTTTTAGTTATACCAACCCCTTGATTTAAGATTTGAAGGCATTCTTTTAAAGGCTATGGATTCACACCTTGAAAATAACAATTTAGGGAATAATAGAGGAATAATTAGTTGGACATTTTAGTCACAATTTTTGTCATATGTATTCAAAGTAAAAATAAGAAACACTTTAATTTAAATTTCAACCTAATCTTCAGCGTAGTTCTTTTTAAGAGATGTAGTAATATCAACTAACTCCAGAATTCTCCTGTTACTTGGAGGTGTCAACACTGAGTCCCTTTATCCTTTCACCCTGAGGTTGAGGCCAAGAGCTAGCCTGTGATTTATATAAAAGTTTTCTCTTTCACAAAAAATGTAACATGAAGTGTGTAGAACAACTGCATACACTTCACTTGATGTTAGGCAGAAGGCCAAGAAGCGATTAACTGCAGAAATTTAAAGCTTACACTTGATGTTGTTTGTGTGCATTTTGGTATTCCTTGCTATTTAAACTAAACTGAAGAGTAAATGAAGGGGGCAGGTGAGGGTACCTCAAGGGTGATCACACCATAATAAATGCCAGGCAAGTGCAGGCTGAGATGCCTGTCTTGGGATCCGGTAATGGTTCATCTCTCCATGGCACAGAGCAAAAGAGATCAAGGCCAAGGGGCAGTGTGGACAAACAGGCTCAGGGTGGCAGAACACCATTTTAGTCACCGTGGAGTCCATTGCTTCTTCATTCAACATCCGGAGCACTGCTGATGTACACAAACTCTGGCTTCAGGAAATCACGGGGATCTTTATTTCTGAAACTCATGGTGATTACCCACGACTACAGAACTCTCAATTTCATCTTTCTTACACACTGAAGTCACTTTTGTGACAAGAAAACATGAGAAAAATATAAATCCTTTCACTCAGGCCAATACTGTTTCAATCTCTTTTTTTTTTTCTATTTTACTAGAACTCAACAAGAACCAAAAGTCTGATAAAATTTCTGATATAAGTTGGAGTTATTAAAAATATTTTACTTTTCTCATCACTAGATGATTTTCCCATAGATAGAGACGATAGGTGTCCACCCTCAGGCCTCTTCCCAATTGAGTCAGAATGCAATTCACGAAGACAACGGATGACTGGAAGCCTCACAGCAATAAAGAAATCATCACTAAACGAGCTGACTTTGGCAATTTTTAAAAAATACAACTTTGTGAAGAATGGTCCTCTATTTGCACACTGTTGAGTAAAGTACAAATATGATATTTTGTAATAAAAGTGGCATGGGTGGCAACTTTACACAAAATGCCAATAAATATGGCTTGCGAAGCAAACCTGCATTAAATCTTTGGTGAATAGTCTAATTGGCTCTTTTGCTGTACTGAGTTAAAGGTGAGCATTTCCTTGTAGCAAAATGGAAGTGGAGAAGGTTCTGAAATTTCACTTTGACATAACTTTTTTCTCATAGTTCCCATCAATACTATTCTGTTCCTCATTTGTTTCCATTCTCCTTGCTAGAAACTTCTAGAGTACTGTATTCCTGAAGTTTCACCATGTCCTGGTTACTGACATTAATTAAGCTCATTTCTTCATCCTATTCACTCCTTTTCATTCAGAACAGGATGTGTTTCAGTTGTCTGCATTAAAATCTCATCTCAGCCTTCACTTCTTCAGAAAAGTCTCTCAATTTGCTGATGTAGGTAAAAGCCACGTTATCTATAGTATGTGCTCAATTTTCATGCCCTTTTTTCACATTTGTGAGTTTTACTTTGCTTATTTGAGGCTTCTGGACTAACCTGAAGCTCAACACTTGGGGAGAGTGCATATCTATTTTTGTTTGCACTATGTTCAGTGTCTGTAATAGTGTAGGTGCTCCACCAAGATAGTGAATCTATAACCAGAAAACTTTTTGCTGTATATAACATTTGAGTCTGACAGCATGCTAATCAAAACACAATAAAACCTGAACTTTCAGAGTTTCAGACATTCTTCTGCTGCCTTCTGCAGTTTGGTAAACTGTAACTCAGTGTTCCTTGATCCTTCATTCCAAAAGCTTTCATGTCACCACTGGCCTCTCATACTTCATGGTCACTGTTTCAGTAAAGCCACTTGATTCTAACTTCTGTTTATCCAGTGTTCAAATGGACTGCCTTGTGCCTACTCTGAACTTTCTATCTAATCCACCACTGCCTTTTCCTGGACTGGAGCTAGGTTCCCTTGTAGTACTCTTAGCTCACAATATTTGTTTTCACATGGAAGAATATTCTTTCTAAAACATAAATCAAGCCAGGCCAATCACATCCCCCTCTTCAAACTTTTCAGCTGTTACTCATGTGGTTCAAGGTAAAAGTGTCTATGATGACTTAAGACACCATGCATGATATGCTCCATGACAAAGGGGAGTTTTATCCATTATGGTCCATTTTACATCTGCAGTGGATAGAAAAGTCAGTGACATAAAGTACACACTCAATAAATCTTCAATGAATTTGTGCACTTGCTAGTAACAGGCTAAATTATTTCTGAAAAGTATTATCTGATTTTTAAAGCAAAAAGACCCATTCTAATGGATTCCAATGAATACAATTACCTTTGAGTTAACTCACGCTGAGAGTGCTCAGCACCTAGCCTGACATTCTGAGCCTTGTGCCACATCCTACTCTTGAGAAACGCGCATAAAATCCTTACACTGTGAAGTCAATTTTGACTTAGGAAAATCATTATGGGGATCAATACTAGCTCAAACAAGTGTTCAAGGGCATGCTCATCACAAGACTGACTATTGTGTTTGGCTGAATTAAGAATTCGAAAGAAGAATTGGTGATTTAGAGTGTTTTCATTCTTTAGAACAACTGGTGTGTTGATGATTTAGGGACAATTTCAGGTAATGGAAATCATAATCCTTGAAAAATTCTGGTGAAGATCTTTCATTTGCATTTGACAACTGGCAAATCACTTAACCTATAATTCCACAAAAAATCATATATTAATTTCATTAATATTTACTTCTTTAACCTCCCTATGAGATGATGATTTAGTGTTGAATAATTTAAAATGTTAGGGCAGAGAGCAGATACGGAAGAGGTAGTCAAAGTAAACCTTTGAAAGCATTTATAACCTTTTGTTTTCCTACAATCCTGACGTACCCAAGTAAAATGAATAAATAAGTTGACAGATTACCAATGGCATTTCACAGTTAAAATGAAAATTAAAGCAAATTGTTGCATGTTTTTGACCCTAAAATGACTGCCTCAGATTGTCATGATAGTAAAGTTGAAATTTATAAAAAGGCAAGGGGAATGTGGTAATGTTAGACAGTGGTTATTAACAATTAGGTTCTGAAATTCCCATCTTTGTCAAACCCATGAATTCTTACACATTAAAATTTAATGAGCAGTATTTCCAAAAATTAATTTCTGCTCCTGTGCCTGGAAAAGCCTTCTACCTTTGTTAACTATTTCTCATTCATTCGATAAATATTTAGTGAGCACCTGGTTTATGCCAGTGCTCTGAGCTGTGGCTGCGTGAACCCTGTTGGAAATGCTTCGGTGTAAAGTTGTTACCTGCCATACAGATCTAGGTAGAAAGAAAGGTTTTGTCTGATGAAGAGACTTAACAAAGTTTGAAGGAAAAATATAAATTTCTTTCATTTGAATAAGGAAGACTTATATTTAGCAAGTGATTTCCCCATAAGAATTCTATTATTTATAAAGAAACTGAGAGGCAGAGAAGGAATTTGTGGGTAGAAATTTGTTTTAATTTGTAATGTAATTTATGTTTGCCATTTAATATAAGTAAAATGTTCTTAAACAGAATAAACTAAGATATCTTGAAAAATTAAGTCACTATATGACTGATTTATTATGAACATAGCTAATCTAAGATTGACATAAGAATCCATAAATGTGAAAACATAAAAATGGTAATCAAAAACAAGAAATAATGCATCAGGTTTAATTTCTTCAAGTAAACATGGAATAGATCACTAGTTAGGTGTTGCTATTTATTTCACCACTTCCAATCTAGAAAGAGATTTCTTTTATTTAAACAGCTATTGTGGTAGGAAATTCAAAGAGATGCTATTCACAGGTAGAGGAAGCAAAGCAAGAAATACAAGAGTAGAAAAAGCATTTGGTCAAGGTTTCAAAACTATTGAGGAAAAAAAAAGTGTTATGAGCACTCTGCAAACTATGTCTCACAGAAACACACCACATGCATATTCAGCATACAGATAAGCACATTAGATCCTTAGGCACACTTTAAAGACCACGTTTGGTGCAATTGTACTGAACAAAGATAAATTTTCAAAGCCCCAGAATATCTCTTTTCTTTCATCAGTGGAAAGAGGCTGCTAGAGCAAGGACACCCCCTGAAAAAATTCCCTTGCAGCCTGGAAGGGCCTGGAAGTATCACTGCTCACTTACAGCAAATGCTTCACACATGAATGGACGCTGCAGAAGACAGACTCCAATATAATAGAAGTTATTTATCCTTAAAGAAGATGAAACATAGCCTCCCAACAGAGAACTCCAAACAGCTGAAATTCTGTACATTTTTATGCACACACTGAAGCCATAACAAATAAAACGTGAACTGTTAGCAACACATCACACATTGTGCAACAACTTCAAGATTCTGCTGTCAGTCATGATGCTGGACATAGAGATCTGGATCGTGTGGTGCTCTATCTCGACTCTGCTTACCCAAGGTCCTTCACCAGGAGAATCATTGCTACTTTGAGAAAAATGAAATCATGTCGCATGATTATTGTATTCATGAGACTGAAATCTTCTGATGTGCCACTGCTCACATACATCACAAAGACTTTGAACTATTCTCTGAAGTACACAGTGAAGCATGTATCCTCACTAACTTTTCAACTGAGTTAAAATGAAAATTAATTGATTCAAGGGGCTGGAGAGATGGCTCAGTGGAATAAGTGCTTCCCTGGCAAGCGCAAGTGCTTGAGTTCAATCCCTGGTTCTGCCAAAAAAACAAAAAAAAAAAAAAAAGAAAGAAAGAAAGAAAGAAAGAAAGAAAGAAAGAAAAGAAAAGAAAATTAATTGATCCAGGAGCTCAAAGGGAGGATTATGAAAAATGGAGAGGGATAATTCCAGCCAATTTTCTTGGGCTGTGGTCTAATAATTGCAGCCAAGGAAACTGGACATCTAGACTCAAGTTTAGTTGATTGTGTTGCCGTGAGTTTGAGCCCTCGTTGTCCTTCAGGGCCTAGGTGCCTGTGGCAATCTCCTGGTGGACACTTGTTGTTGACTGAAGGAGTGAGGTGGAATTGGTACAGTCAGAATGACAGAAAAGGCAGCCATCAATTAGGGGCGATGGTGATACCTTTTCTCTCATTCCCCATGGACTGTGGAGTTTTCCTTTTCTTTAAACATTTGTCTGAGAAGAGCAGAATTTCAGCAAAACTGAGGATACCATCTTCACAGATAGAGGAGCATAGTAGCACAGATTAGACAGCTATAGGAAAGGGAGATCTTTTCCTTTTATTTACAGAAGAGAACCAGACACCCTACCACCACCACTGCCACCGCCAAAAGCTCCAAAGACTGGTGGCTTCCTATTGTTTCTACTTCTTCGAGTGCGACATTGAGATCCTAGGATTTTGTAGTAACTAAAGCATTCAAACCTTTGGCCTGCTTTTCCAAGCCCTGGTGTGCTGATGTGTTATTGCTCTCCCTTAATGAAGAGGCAGGAGCCGGCCTAGTAGACATATGTTCCTTTCATGCCCCGGCCTCACCAGAAGTTCTTGGCTCCTGGCCACAGGACACAGTTCACCATGAGTCAGACACGAGTCTTCGCAGGTTGGCAGAAGAGCAAGAGTGTGCTATATTTCCTGGCTTCAGAAACTCCTTCTAGTGGATATTTAAGTCTCCTTGATTTATTCCCCATATGGTCCATGTGGTTAACCAGGGTTTTGTTTTCTTAATAGCAGTAAAGAAAGACTCATCATGACCTTTCATCAGACTCATCCCTCTCTAGCCCAGACCTATAATTTATTAAGAACATCCTCTGTGGGGAAGACTGTCTCAGCTATTTAGTAATGGAATATGGAAATTTTACACACTGTGAGCTCTGATGCTCAGAGCCCGATGACAGTGCTGGGAAGTGAGTGAGGGAAGTGAGAATCTGTCTTTCCTGTTCCACTGAGCAGGCCAGTCCCAGGCCAGGCCAGAAAGGGCCACCCCTTCTTACCTTGAGTACCTCAACTCTGTCTGTAGGGCTGCAGAGAAATGATCCCGTACACAGCTGAGGCAGCCAGATGGATTTTTTGTTTTATTTCATGCCCCTGGATCAACCAGAGTGGTTCTCAGCTAAGGTCTATTTGGTCCCGCGGGAAACATTTGGCAAAACTGGAGACTTCAGAGAGTGCAATGGGTGAGAAACAGCTCCTGAGAAGACACCGTGGACAATGCCAGACATCCCATAATGCTCAGGAGAGCACTTTGCCCCCTTCTAATCCTACTACAAAGAATCATCCACATCCAGCTCAGAATGTCAGTAATGCTGAGGGTGAAAAACTACTTTACTAGCTGATCCTAGCAATGTTTCTAAATGTCTTCCAGTATGAGAGGTAATTATGAGTCCTATAATGCTGTGATAAAGGTTAAAGCAGAAAAATATATAAAACACTTAATCTACATACATGCTCTCCCCTGTTTAATCAGATCTCTTTTTAACTTAACTTGGGCTAGATTATGTTCAATCTCTCCACTGTCTCAGGGAACAAGGCCAACCAGTGCTGATCCCTCTCCGCCTTCCACAGCTGCCTACCAGAGTGGCCTCCAGACTATAATCAAGCCTGTCCCATCACTGTGAGGTCATGTGGGAAGGAGGCAACAACTGTGTAGTGTTTCACTTGCTTGCTGTTTGGCTTTACTCACCTCATTGGTGATAGAAGGGAAGGAGGGCTTCCCATAATGACAGAAGGATGAGGGGCCTTATGGTTCATCCAGAAGGTGTCATTGACTTGTGTGAATAATTCCATAGTCCAGAAAGAGACTGTAACCCATTACTCATGAATGAATAGGCAGGACTGTCCTTGGTTCCTTTCATAAGGAGGATTGTTTGCCAACAAATCTCATCCGTGCAAGTAGATTGGGAAGGAGAGTTGAAAATTGGGTCTTTTGAAGCCCTATGGATTTTCTCAGGTATCAAGATGGTATATAACATCGAGCCTTAATTTTAGGCCTTCAACACCAATCACCTCTGATTGTGTTCCCTCACCCACACTTGTTTAATGGAGAACTGAATTCAATAATCGAAAGTAACTCAGCGCTCATTCTAAGCCATTATTTTTCAATTTCCATTTCTGCTCATGGATGCTTTGTTCAAGGGAACTTAGCTGAGCATCATCATTGACAAGAGTAGTGATGACACCCACAAAAAGCACCCTGCTCTCTTCTTTTGCACTGACATAACCCGTCCGTGTTTTGCAAGCAAGAAAATGGAAGCCCAGAAAGGGAGGAGCAACCTCAGAAATCTGAGGTAGCAGATGAACGTTCTAGTATAAACATATATTCTTAAGCTAGAAATAACAAATCTCATAGTGAAAAAATATAGGGAGAAAAGATAAGAGGCCTGTGGGTTCTGAAAATACATCCATATAGTGGAGGAGAACACAGAGGAAGGAGGTCAAAGTCATAAAAGAGGGAAGGTGGGCATATTTTGGAGAGGAGAAGAAATGAAACACAAAAGAATAATAAAGCAAGCCTAAGGCAACAAGGTCAAACCAACTATGCATTTCAGTGATGACTTCTAGATTTCTTGGCATGACCAGAATGCTGAACTCAGATTTAAGAATGCAGCTTCCCACCCTATATCTCTGGTTGCAGCTTGATTGTTATTTAGTCTGGTAAACATAAGGCTGAATTTTTGACTGCTCACCTCAGTCTTTATGACAGCAGAGGACTACATTATCCACCCAGCATCTCAAACTAAATCTACATGTGAATCATTGACCCTCATTTTCTTTAATCCCCCTTGTCAATCTATGAGCAAAGGTCCACTTTTGACAATAGGTCTGCCTTTAAAATATATCCAGAGTCTGAGCCTTTCTTCAGAGGTCTTCAACCTCTGCCTCTTCAGAAGGCATCTCTGTCTGGCCTCAGCTTCCACCTTGGAACCCAGGATTTACTTTCTCATAGAAGACTCAATACATTTATAGAACACAGACTAAATCACATCAGATCTCAGACTAAATTCTACTGAATTCTTCTCAGCATGGAAAAAGAAGCCCAAGCTTTTCACCGGACTCTCAGACCCTAGTTCAGGAAGTCCAGGATCAGTCCTCCAAACTGATTTCCTGTGCTTGGACTTCAGCCACAGTGACTTTGCTGTTCTTAGAACATGCCAAGAATATACTGCTGTGGACACTCATTCCTTACATTGAATGAAGCACACATCTTTGCTATTCATTCCACTAATATTTATTCAGTTCTAAAAGTAGAACAGGTAAGGTCTCTACTACTAGGATTCTCACCTGAACTGAATCCTTCTCAGAAAACCCTTTTCTGGAAATTTCCATCATTTCTATCATTTCTGTTTCTTATATTAATTTTAAAAATTGTATTTATTTCTGCACAAACAATTACATCCTATTTTAAAAATATTTTTTCTTCCCTAGACTCTAAGATCCTCAACTGTAAAATATGCTCAGCAACATAACTGGAGAAGAATTTCGATATTTTAATTATCTCACTATGTATGCTGCTAAAGCTAGATAAAACTAAATGAAAAGTGTGCGTGTGTGAGAGAAGGGGACGATAGTGGTATTGTGGTTCATTAGATACTAGGACATGAGAGTTAATTTATCAAGCTAGGCAATTTGTGACTCATGCATCCTACTTCATGCACAGGTCCACAAAAGGAATAAATTAATAGAAATTTGAAAAACTATAAGAACACGGAAGTGATTTCTCTATATTCTTAGACCAACAGTGGGAGAAAGGTGGTTCACTTGATTGGTCCTCAGACCAAACTGCAAATCAAACTCCTTTGAAGCTTATCTTCTCAACCTTGGATATATATTCATCAGCTACCTCCCCTGTCCAATGATTCTGATTCTCTTAGGGAATCTGAATAGTACAAAAAATTTTAAACACATTCGGGTTTTCAGCCTCTCTTGGAAATCACTGCCCATGTAACTTGCCCATCTTACATACTTTTGAAAGACAAACCAGGTATTTGAACAAAGTGGTCAAATGGATTGTTGGCCATGAAGCTTAACATCATTGATTGTACAACTTTATTATTTTTCCATGGCCACATATTAAAGCTTAACTCTAGTACTTCACAGAATCCTTGGTGTTGTTTGAGCTATGCAAGCAAAATATCCTAGTTCTGTCTCTTTTGAGAATGTTTGCCTTTTGAAAACATCGGTGTCCCATGATTGAATTTACTGCACTAATTCCATAGGGAAATGTAGAAAGCTAAGTACATTCTCCATCTATTCTTGGCCAGTAAATGAATAACTATGGAATATTGGTTTGTTTGACTGTTCTCTGAAATGTGCTGAGAACATTGACCATGACTCAATGCAGCAAATGGATTTAAGCATCCACAAGAAAATGAAATAGGGGGCTGGGGAGATGGTTCAGTAGAATAAGCGCTTCCCTGGCAAGCACAAGGGCCTGAGTTCAATCCCAGGTTCTGCCAAAAAAGAAAAAAGAAAAAAAAAGAAAATGAAATACGACAAAACTTTCCTACTAGTCATCCTTTCCTAACTGGAAATGTATTCTTCAGAGGGAAGGCAGACAAGCGCAAATAAAATTGCTTAGCCTACAACATGCTAGTTTGTGGTTCTGGGCTCTTTCATGCCAGGGTGACATTTGCCAGTTATATTTATAGGACAGGAGTGATGCGACCTCCCAGCTTACTAGAGAAGTTAGGCTAGTGAGTAGGCAGTGTCAGTACTACTGAGTTCATTTCTTATCTTTAAAACTCAACTTTTCTGAACTGTAGATCGACACCTTAGTAGAAGGATTTGAGTTTCACAAGGCTGGAAGAAAACTTCATGTTTTTATAAAATACAAGAAATAAAGATCTTTCTTAAGTTACCTACATACTGTTTTTGAAGCCATATTATTTGCATTTCTAAAGCTATGCCTATAAATGCAGAATGTGACCGTGAATCCAGGCACAGTGCAGGAGGAGATCCTCCTTGCCAATAGCTTGAGAATATAAGTCATCTGCTAACCAGCTAAAGGGGTTTCTCTAGCTTGCCAGTCAATCAGAAATGTACATGTTGCCATCTGAGAACCCACTTTTCTGTGAATTAATTTTCTTTTGGAAGAAGTACTGCTGGGATGGAAAGCTCTCCTGCTTCTGTCTAATATATGCAAGCGCTTTCATTCCTCTAGTCTTAGCAATGGGACAAGAAGGTTAGCTTTTTCCCTTCTAGTTCTGTTTTCCTCTTTAATATTCCATCACTCACCTCAAAGAAACCTCAACAGGATGCTTTGAGATAAAAATAATAGCTTACTAAAAAAAATTATCTGGTTCCATCCCACTGCTGCTTGATAGGTTAAAACATGAAACTCAGGTAATACTGCATAATTAATAAAAGACACAGCAGAAGAACTGACAGAAAAAATGAATAAATCTATGAAAGAACACAAAATATCCCTTTGTAGAATACATATAAATTAACTGTTTGGAGGAGAATATTAGAAGTGACAGACTAATCTTGGCCAAAATAAAGCTCCTCAGCTACTGTTTCAAATTTTGGGGTCCAGTAATAAGACAAGGGATGCAATAAGATGCAATTAACTATACAATGAAAGAGGACAGATGTCATATAAAAACATAGTGACAAAGTGCTGGAGGGGTTCAGAAAGAAGAAAACCTGCTCCCCACCTCTGTGAGCTTATACACTTCTCAACAGAAGTGGCCCTTAAGATGCTCCATGAGGTGTAGAAAAATCGCGGCTTCCTGGAGTCAAGGGAGGGGAAAGCCACTTGGAGCTAAGAGCATTCGGTGAAAGGCACAAGGTGAAGAAGTGAGGAGAATGTGCAAAAAGTAGTGTGCAGAAATCGTTTTCTGTTTTAGTTTTGTTTTCGGCCTTAGAGAATGTGGCAGGAGGAATACGAGAGTTAGATTATATACTTGGAAAAATAGGTTGCATTCAGGTCACCGTGGTACAAAAACCACATGAAGAACTCTGGGGGCACTAAAGAGCTACTTATAAATTTGGGGGTAGAAACAAGAGATGCAGTAGATGGAGACAGACAGGAGAATCAGCAGAGTGCTGTAGCTTGCATGTCTTGACAGTTTTTGAAGTGCTTATTTAAGTTTTCTGCCCTAAAATTGGGATGTTATATACAAATGCCAACTCCATGCAAGTATGTGAACATTATGTACTGCAAACTTGTACCAAGGGGAGAGGGGGAGGTTGGGGAATGGAGAGAGGAGGGATGGGTTAAGGGGGAAAGAGGTTGAAAAATGGAATCAGAGTGTGTTATGTACATGTACCAGTTTCCACAAGGAATGAAGGAATGTAAAGATCACGCACTACATAAGTATAGTAAAAACTAATAAACTAATAAAAATAACAGTGTACGACAACTTTCTGCTATAATTCATTTGCTGGAACAATTTAGACATTTATCTACTAAGGGTCCAGTTTTCTAATCTGAAAGGAAGAAATAATAGTATCTTCCTATAAGTTCTAAAATCTTTAAGTGAAACAGCAAAACACTCCAGTACCTAAAACAAGTTTGAGCCAAAGTATAAAGTGAAGGCGCCATGTCATGAAATCCTTGAATCAGCTGCAAAGCTACAGTAATAAGAGAGCAGTGTACTGGTTTAAAACAGGCACATAGACCAACGTAACAAAAGAGAAAAAAATTCAAACATTTAAAGTCAATTGTTATATACTTTATAAAAGTGTCCAGAATACACAATGAGGAAAAGAAGAGTCTCTTCAATAAACTGTATGAGAACCTTAGAATATCAATGCAGAAGACTAAAGCTAAACTTTTATTTCACACAGGTAAAAACAACTCCAAGCTGATTAAAGACTTAGGACCAAATATACAGCAATATGCGAAAAAAAAGAGAGAAAGCTCTTTGACACTAGTATAAGTACTGTTTTTTGGGGAGATGTCCCTAAAAGTATGAGCAACAGTAGCAAAAATAGGCAAATAAAATTGTATCAAACAGAAAGCTTCTGGGTAGCAACTGAAACAATCAAGAAAATGAAAAGATAACCTATTTATGCCACCTAAATAGCTCAGCAGATTAAAGCACCTGCAAGCAGGTGCAGGGGCCGGGGGTTCAATCCACAGACCTGCCATGCTGGCCCAGACCCCGAGGTGCTCTGAGATGCAGTTGAGACTGGGCCTAGTGGCACATGCCTGTAATTCCAGCTCTTGGGAGGCTGTAAACAGGTGGATCACTATGAGTCCG
>NDGN011552722.1:0-18378 GCA_002564285.1 Tympanoctomys barrerae | reverse complement strand
ACTCAGGCCCTTGCGCTTGCCAGGCAAGCACTTATTCTACTGAGCCATCTCCCCTGCCCCTTCCTCCCATCTCTTGATCCCCTTTCCAAGGTCTGTCTTCCTACTTTCTATTATCTATCGTTTGCTCTTAATTTTTACTTTGGGTTTCTCATATAAGAGAAACCGTGTGCTACCTAAGTGTGCGCACTCTATTCCATCTAACATGATGGTCTCAGGGGCACTCATTTTTCCACAAATGACATACATTTGTCTTCCTTTATGGCAGAATAATATTCCATTTGCATCTAAGTGCTTCCTTTTCTATATCCATTTGCCTGTTGATGGACACGTGACCTGCCTCCAAGATTCAGCTGTTATTAATTTTGCTGCTGTAAATATGGGTATGCATGTGTCGCTGTACAGTGATGCCATTTGCTCTTTCAGGAAGATGCCTAGAAGGGACTAATTCCTAGCTTCAGGTCTATGAGGAGCCCCATGCTGACTTCCCTCGTGGCTGTACCACTTTGCATTCCCACCAACATGGAGTGACTAGAGATGACGGAGTAGACACAGTCAACCAGAATAGACAAATGATGCTACGTAACAAACAGCCCCAAGTCGGAAGTGACTTTCAGCCACACAGCCCATCATGCTGCCACCCAAATTACATGTTCACGCGCGGGGACTCAGGGCCTGGAGCTCCGAATCACTGACCTGCTATCACTGTAGGACCCCTGCTGACAGGACAGGTCCTCCCTGGAGCTTCCAGTAGCAGTGGCACGGGGACCACCTCAACTAATGGCGACACACTGGCTTCTGAGACTGCCTGCAAATGACACCTGTTGCTTGTTCTTAAGTCAGATAACCATTCTTAAGAACAATAGGGAAGGAAGTAAAATCATGGTGTTCTTGTAAATTTGTAGTAGTTGTCTACTATTTGTAGTAGTCTTTGTTGCTTTCTTGTTATAAATATTTCTTTTATGACTTATGTCAATGTATCAAAGTAAGGTCACTGAAACTGTGGATGCAAAAGGCTTGGCTCAGCCTGTGCAGGTCACTGGAATCAAGTTCATGGCAACCATGAATAATCCTTTTATAGGAATGGCAGCAATGAAGGACACCACCGTCAACATCAAAGCCAGCATGGCAGCTCATCAGAAGATTGAAGGGCTCAGAATGACTGATTAAGGTAGACCAAGCACTTTTAAAATATATCTTTTTCTTTTTTTAGAATTTATTTATTTGGCACGTGGCCTCACTACACAGCTCAGACTCCTAGTGATCCTCCTGTCTCAGCCTCCCCAGTGCAGGAGTTAGAAGCCTGCACCACCATACTCGGTTTCAGTGGCAGGCACGGTGCACCCAACGCTCTAGAGCTGGCAGGGCATGTAGTAATGGGGATCAAACCCAGGTCCTTACACTTGCCAGGCAGGCACTTAGACCCCTGAGCTATAGCCCGAGCCCTACAACATATCTTAAGTATCTTTTGCTTCATGAATATTCATATAGTTATTACCATATTAGCAAACTATGTGTGAAATTTAAATCTCTTTTACTGCCAAACGCTTCTGTTTGTTTGGTCATGCTCTGAGTAATGACCATACAAAAAGAAGTACTTGGTGGTCAATGGTGGACTACCTATAAAGAAGTAGCCCCATAAGAGGACAAATGGAGCTGGAAAATGCTTGTCACATGCTGATGTCATAGTTGTAACGCATGGTAAGACGTATCACCATGTGATTCTGATGATGCTGGTGTCTACAAATCTGGGCCCAGTTGACAAAAGTGTGTGACCTACAGTTATGTACACAACAGTCAGTGATGGGCACAAACAGTGCTGTTCATGTATTTACTGTAATTTTTAGTTGTTATTTGACACTGCACCCTTAAGCTTATTTTAAAAGTCTACTCTAGCACAGCACATAGTGTGGTGCCGGCAGCAGCCCCTTGTGACTCATGGCCACTGTGTTTCCTGGCCACTCATTTTCTGTTGTGCGCAGCTCAATCTTGACTTACTTTGCTTAGCTTGGTCCTAGATGCATTAGACTATGTTACATATACAAACACACACATCCGTGTAGTGTAGCTGTGCGCAGATGCGCTCTGTGATACGTGCGTAATGGTATAATGACCCACGAACAGACATCCAGCCTGTGCTCCTGTCATCAAAATGACGCATGACTATACTTGGGATGACTTTGGACCTGGGTGGCTTCCATGACAGTCACCTGTTTTCAGAGTCTTCACTGTCACTGCACTAGTGCCATTTCATCCAGTGTTGGTCACAGTCCCAGGTCACCTGAGGGAAGAAGCACATGGCCTTTAGCCCCTTTTAGATGCTCAGTTAGGAATGTGCTTTGAACAACCAAAGTGGTCTAGATATATACACGTGCAAAAATTGCTAGAAATTTCCACATAAATATCTTGCCAGGAAGCTGTCATTCCTTAGTTTAAGGTACCCGTAAAAAGGTTTTAATTTTTTTTTTTTGGCTTTAAATATTTTCTTGATGTAGGACATTATGAAGTTCTATTGTGTGTTCATTCCATGTATTGGAGACTCTTCTAACCTGATGTAAAAGGGCACTTCAGGCATAGAAATCATCAAAACCTATGACCTATGCTCAAAAATGCGTTTAACCTTTTGTGTATGTAATATATTTAATAGGGCATAACTGAAATAATTCCTGCATCCATTTGATGTTAAGAGCCTGAGAAGGCAAGGGCACACATCCCTCTCTGGGGCGTCCTTCCCCACACCCAGAGCTGGCTCTGTGCGGTTCCTCCCAGGGCTTGGCCATTGACCTGAGGGCAGATGCTTCTCTGTCACCAACAGCTTCTTGTGACTATGCCAAGCAAGAAATTTAGACACTACATTGGGCCTAAGTGTTACAGCTATTTTATAGTCAAAACCAATAATAGCATAAGTGTGTATCTTGGAATAAATTGATTGCACTTTACAATTTTCAACTTACAGACCAAGCGTAAAAAGTGAAATTGGCTAGTTACAGCTACCCTTTCACCCAAACTCAGCTATTAATTTAACTAATACTAAGAGTTAAAATTGACTGAGGGCCAGCCAGATAGCTCGGTGGACTAAAGCTCCTGCTTAGGCAAGCACGAGGGCAACTGGAGTTCAGTCCCCATGCCATGCTGGGCCCACTTCACTGGTGCACTGCGACAGTGGCTGAGACTGGGCCTGGTGGCGCGTGCCTGTAATTCCAGTGCGTGGGAAGATGAAAACAGGAGGATCACTATGAGTCTGATCTGTGCAGTGAGACCCTATAGGCCCTGTACTAAATACTAAATAAATAAATTTGACTGAGTATTTCATGATAAACATTGACATACTTTAGATAATTATCTCATTTGTTTCTCATAACTCTAGGAGGTGGGGATTATATGTCATCTCCCCTCATTTGGACATGAGAGTACAGACACACTGGGAGAGGGTCAGTAACTTCTCTCAGGTCACAGATTTGTAAGAGGTAAGGCTGGGATTCATGCCTCAGTGGTGGGTGCCAGTGTCTAGGGTTTTGATCACTAGGCTTTTGTACTTTCCAGAAAGCAGGAGAGTGTCCCTGGTCAAGGAGAATGATCCCATTGAGTTTGACTTTCCACTTAAAGCAAGAAGATAGAAATGGAGTGCTGAAATCAAGTCTAGCCACTCAATAAGTGCTCTGCTCCCTTCAAAAACATCCTCTCTGCTCCCTGACTCATGCTTGGGTCTGTCTTCTTCCCACAGAGTATTTGTGGTAGCCAGTGTCTTCCCAAAATGTTCTTTTCAGCCTCTGTTCAATGCCAGGTAGGTAGGGGGCTATATGGTACGTTGAAGCCACTTTGGAGTGAATGCTAGTCTTCAGGATGCATGGCTGTCTAGAACATCAAAGCTTGCTCTTTGAATTTTGATTTCTGGTTCCTATAAAATAATTTTCTTTTTGTATTTAAATATTTCCCGCAATACTAGCGAGATCACGTCCTAGTTTCCCTGGGTTGGTTTACCTGTCTTTGAAATAATTAATAATTAATACTTCTTCTTTTTGTTAGCAAAGTGTACTAACTTGGGCTCTATCGTAGCTTCCTTCCCACAATTTGTGTTTTGTTTCAAAGTCTTTCTTTTAGAAAGAAAGATGAAAACGCCATCTGTGTCCTCCGGCTCTTTGGCTTCCCTTGGACTCTTGGCTACTTCTCCAGTCATAGGCTCCCACTTTGTGAGTCTCCATGTGGCTGGAGGGTGCTTTTCACCCTGCGACTTTTCCCTGTATTTTCTGACCTCTTAGTTTCAACACAGCGGTTCTCATGATTCATGCAGGGCATGTGGTCATGGCTAGTCCTCAGCAGTCCTAATCCACGATTTGTGAGTATGCAAGTGAATTACAGCCAGTGTCTTCCCTTTCTCTTCCTTTCCACAAATCTGAATCCGGAGAATCTTTTTTATTTTTGCTTTGTAAGACAGAGTCTCACTGTATAGTTCAGGCTGCCACTGAACTCACTTATATAGCCCGGGCTGGCCTCGGACTTGTAGCAATCCTCCTGCCTCAGCCTCTGAGTGCTGGAATTACAGGTGTGCCTCGCCATGCCCAGCCCCAAGTATCTTCAACATCCTGAACGATCATTTTCTCTATCCCAGAGTACTCTGCTGTGTGCATCAACAGACAGGAACTATTTCTCCTTTTTCACCTGCTCCTTATGCATTGAGAGCCGTGCAGTTTCTTGGAACAGAAGGTGGAGTGCGCGTGCAGCCCTTCGCTCCGCCCCTAGCAGTGGCTGCAGGAAGCTCCTTTCTGGCCTGGTCTAGGTGGCAGGAGGTGAGGTCTATTCAGCGGTCAAGATCATGGCGTTGGGCCTCAACTTTGGGTTTCATTCCTCATTCCTACCTCTTCCTGCTTGTAAAATGGAGCTCCACGTTCTTGCCTTATCAGACTTGAGAGAGACTGCAAGGAGCTCATGCGTAGGATGTGCACAGCCTGGCGCCTGGAGCTAGTGTGTGCTTACTCGGTAAGTAGTTGTTATTCTTATAATCATACTAACTACTATTGCTGGTTTTAGTGTCAGAAATACAAAATCCTAATGCAGCAACACGAACACCACAGCCAGAGGATGCTCTAAGGGCAGTTTTGTGCTGCTCCACCAGGTGACTGCCGCGGGCGGAGGATGATTCTCCATGTGTGAGTGACTAGCCGGATTTCGTTTCTGCTTTGTAAAGTATTCCCATGTGACTCAACAGAGTTTCTACCCACTAAAGCTCTTCCTCTGGAAGTAGACATGGAGAAAATGATGAGCAGGGGAAGCCACTGTCTGAAGCACATCTTGAGCTCGTAGTCCAGCCAGATGGCACCTCTCAAGAGGTTCTATCAGTTTGGCTAAGGATGTGAACCCTGACTGAAGTTTCAGTGCTTTGCTCCGTTATATTTTCCCTTGGAGGCCAGGGAAAGACTCTCAGATTCCTATAACTCCTCTTACCCAAACTCTTGGCCATTAGATATCCTTCCCATATAAATAGGCTTCCAGCTACCACCCCGGTCAGTATCCACAGCCAGCAGGACCAATATTGACCAAAAACACCTTTGATGACTCCATCAGCTCGCAGATTGATCAGAGGATCCTAGTTTTCTTCTGTCGCCCTGATCATGCATTTCGTGGGGCCCTGTGCTTACAGGGTAGTGTTTCTTTTGGAGATAACCACCCTTTTTCATTTTGCATTGTCAGCTGATCTAGTTATTTCAGAGCAGCATCTTTAGGTAGGAAAATGGGTAAAGTGAGGCTCACGATAGTTCAGTGGCTCTCCTGAGCCCCTATGATGAGTCAAGGAGTGAGACAGGAATAGAAGTCACTACTCCATTCTCCTAAATTGGTTTCTGACCACCAGACCACACTTCCTCTGCAGACGATGAGCCACTGGAAAGTGGGAGTCAGGCGGAGAGTAAATACGGAGGAGCAGCCGCAGAAACACAGCTTTACGTGTACCTAGAGCGTGTCATTTAGCAAAGGAAAACAGCAAAACACTCCAGTTTCTTTGCTGTCATCTCAAATTATAACCTAAGCCCACAGTGGATATAGAATAGGAAATGAGTCTGCCTTGAGTTGACATACTTTTTCCATTTAAATTAAATTTGAAAAAATTGCTGGTTTCCCGCTCCCAGTATGTTTTTCCCGCATTCTCAGAGGGATCTAAGAATGTGGTTGTGTGTAGATTTCAAGGTATACCAATAAGGCAGCTTTTTACTTATGGAATGTGGCATCCTTTTACTTATAAAGTTTCTATTCACAAAATAACTTGTTCTGTGTACGAGCCTGACTGAGGACTAAGTGCTGGACATTCTAAGGTGAGCCGTAGGTTTATTAGTCAGAGCCATTATCTTTTGGCTCAAAATTTAGCTGACAGGGACTGCGCAGAGCCACGAAGGCAGCTCTGGTGAGAAGCAAATGAGGAGAGGCGGCTAAGGAGCTGCCCCCAGGAGCCAAGACTTGACTTAGGTCGCGGCTGCGCAGCGGCTCACCTAAGCAGGTCCTACTTAGCGAGAGCAGCTGCCTGTCACGTCCAGCAACAGTGTGGGTGTGCAGATCCAGGTGAGAAAACGCCGTGTGCAAAGGGCCGGGCGCGAGGAGACAATCCGGGAAGCGCAGAACCGGGCTGACGCTGCCCAGGCACGCCCGACGCCTTTCCACTTAGGATCTACAATGGAACTGTTTTCAAGAGCTATTCATCGCGCCCGAATGGAAATGAAAACAAGAAATTAAAAACAGGCTCTTTAAAAGATTATTTTTGGCTTTGAAAACAGAAAACAAGATACTTCCTTTTGGCAAATAGCCTCTGTCCTCATCAGGAGAGCTTGGGAGTGAGCGATATCTGAACACCTCTTGTGAAATCAGGGCGGGTATGACGAGAGAACTTTTCCACTTAGAAAAGAAAGGGGTGCAGTCTGGGAAGGCTGAGTCCCAGCTGACAGGGAGTGCCAACGAGCCTTCCCACCTGTGGGTCCCGGGAAGCGACAGCAAGCATTTCGTAGCCTAGAGAGCGTGGTGACCAAAGGGAATCCTGGAACGAACGATCTTTTCATGGAAACAAGCCTGACTGTGTTCAGGGCTTCCATCTGTGGGCGGAAGAGGGTACTGTTGATATAGGAAACTTGAGAAGTGGCTGGCATTTACTTGTCAAATTAAGCAAGGAAAATTCACTGCAATTACTGTCCAATTATAATTTGTGAGGACAGTTTAATCCCAGGAGGTTGTGTGACATTTTTTTCCTAGTGGAAGAAACAGCTGTTAAACTTTTAAGACTCTTTGCTAATCTCTGTCCCCATCAATTCAGATTTTGTTCAGGAATGATTTATTACACTTTATATTTGGCAAAAAATACAAAATTATTTCATGGTCTGTGTGACGCTATCAACAAACAGCAATTCAAGCTGTCTTCAGTCTAAAGTTCAGGAACCGGAATACAATCTCTGTCTTTTTCTAAGGGTGGTGCATAGCCTAATGTAAGGAATACTGTAGAACCCTTGTGCCAGAATAATGGGCAACATTTAGAAAATAATACCCTGGCGCCTGCCAGCCTTGGTGCCCACGCTTTATTGTGTAATTTATATGAAAAGCATTGTGGGTGGGTTGTAATAAATTAGCGCCACCTAGTGGTGATGGGCAAAGAGGCCTCTCTCTGCCACCCGGCACCCACCTCTGTTGCACCAATCTCGTCCCACCAGTGGTTATACTCAGTAGTCTTCAACGCTTTCCACTCTGAGAGTTGAAGGCACTGCACAAGAGGAGTAAAAGCACGTGGAAATGTGCTGCCAAAGGTAAGAGCGACAATCACAGTCGTGGAGTAACCACTAATGGTGTGATTGGTGTTGTACTGAGTCTGCTCCACAGTTACTTTAGTCCATCTTCATAGAACCCTGAAAGGTGGATATTATCCATTTTCGCCATATTTTATAGGTAAAGAAACCGAGACACAGACTTGCCTCCGTGACACTTTCAGTAGAGGACAACAACCTTCCTCGTCTCTCCAGCTGGGAATTTTCTGATATTTTTTTGGTGACAGTTACTGTAGGTCACCAGGATGCTTTGGAGTAGGTGAAGGCTGCAGTTCTCACAGAGCCACCACAGAAAGGAAGGTGATGGAGCATATTGATGAAAAAAATGGAAAGACGGGCGAGGTAGCTCAGTGGACTAACCCTTGTTTAGGCAAGTGCAGGGACAGGGGTTTGATCCCCTGCACCACATGCTGCGCTGCCCTCGCCTCCCCCCCCACCCCAGACTCACTGAGCCAGCCACCAAGACCCGGCATGGTAGTGCACACCTGTAATCCCAGTGCCGGGTAGGCTGAAAACAGGAGGATCACCACAAGTCCAAGATACGTAGTGAGATCCTGGACCGAAATACATTAAAATAAAAAGATGAAAAATGGACTCGTAGGTCCCAGACATGGGTTCAAGTCCCATCCTGGTCATGTATGACTTTGGGTCTTTATCCAATTATAGTGTCCTCCCAGACCCTCAGTTTCTGGGAGTCTATAGAAAGATTTATCAGTTTCCCAACTTAAGAAGAAGAGGAAAAATCCATTCCCCATGGGAAAGGAGGAGTTGGTTACTACGTGTGCTCAGTCCCCTCTCAGGGCATGTGAGGGGCTACGATAAGACTTCTGTTATTCAGGCAGTGATCGTGAGTGGGATGCCAGCTTAGGCTACATAGCAAGACCTTGCCTCTAAAAGAAAAAGGGAAAAGAAATATAGAAAAGACATCATTTTACTTTTTAAGAACTTGAACATTTATATTGTAATTAATGAATAACAAAATCATGTAGCAGCTTTAGCTCTCTGCTTTTCTACTAGGATCTCAAAACCTTGTTTTGTGGATGGAAGAAATGGAACAATGGAAGGGTTGTTTGGGGTTTCATAGCAAGTCTCGGGTGAAGACAGCGGAGTAAGCCCAAGCCTTGCTTATCATAGAAGGAACGAGTGGGTTGCTGACAACCACAGTGTCGCCACTGCTGGCAAATCTTGCTCACTCAGAGTCTGGAGAAGGTTCACAGAGCGGTCGAGTGGCTTGTCTTGCTGGCCCGAGACAGAGGCGGGCTGGAGACTTGGAGTGAGCTCCTCTCACTGCCAGGGCTGCCCCTCCTGTCCTGGCGGGGGCACGCGGTTCTCAGGGGCTGCAGGTGGTGAGCAGCACGGACCAGCAGAGAAATCTTCCCACAGGCCTCCAGCTTCTTTCTCTGTGCTCTTAAGGCTGCTGGTCATTCAGGCAGAATGCCTCGTGCTGTTCTCTGAGCTCTGATTGCTGCTGGAGGGGCTATAAGCACAGGTCGGGAGGCTCCGGGAGACCCTGATCTGGAGGGTGCAGGACATGAGGTGAGAGTCCTGGCAGGGAGGAAACACTGTCAACATTGGCAGTCACTGCCACCAAACCAGGCAAAGTGCCCGTCCCTATGGTAATTGAAACGCAAGGAGTTAAGACACAAAAGGAGACTTTATAAGACAAAAAAGGAGACTTTATTTAGAAAGGTGGTTTAAGGAGAATAAAGGGGCACTCCTGTCACAAAGCCCTTTCTGGAGCTCAGGGTTGCAAAGAGTTTTGATGGGGAGGAGAAAGAGACACTGGCACCGTGGACGGGGAGGTACGGTCTTTGCCACTTTCTGCAGGCCTGTCCTTCCTTTTTATCTGGCTGGGACATCACAGTGGACTTCAGCCTCCTGCGGCTTGTTAGCTAAAGCCTAGGGACAAAGGTTGTCAGATAGATACTTTGGGTTCTGGGAATCTAAAGAAAGACTTAGCAGTCTCCCAACTTAAGTATGTAGGTGGGGTCTCTTACAAGGGAGGAGGGCTCCCTTTGCCAGGGACAGTGCTTCCGAAGAGCTGTCTTGCTTCTGAAGGATCTTTGATCTTTCCTTTTGACTATGGAGTTTCCACTGGGCATTTCTTGGTGAATACTCACTGTCAAAGACAAATTAAAAGTGAATAGGTAAATCTATTTGCATGAGAACAGTCAAGTTATATTAATGTAACCCTAAAAGGTGGCTCTATGGAAAGCAGAAAAAAGTTTAGTTTATGCCCCGGTATGCTGGGCTGGAGGGCTTCAGGCGCATTATAGACATATACATACAGGAGGAGTGTTTAAAATGAAACGATTTTCACCTATAGTGCATAACGATACCTATACTGCATAATTAAGTGCACAACGATAGTCCTGAGGTCCATCTCAGCAGTGGACATTTTCCTCGGTCTGCCCTTGTACCAAATCGTTGCATTATTTTTCAATTACTGAAAAATATCTGACTGAAAGGGAATGTAAGAAGAAATAATATCTAATGAACAGACATCAAAGCTACCGCTCACCAGTAGATTACGCTTCTGAGTCTGAAACTGGTTGATTCATTTTGAGCTAGTGGCTCAGTCTCTCCATCCTTAGGGGAAGGGTAATAAAATTTGTCTTTAATTAAAGTCTGAGTTTTTTTTTTTTTTTTAAGCTCTAGGGAAGTTGGGTCCAATGGAAAAATGAAGTACTTGAGGATATGACTTAGCCTGTGCTGGGAATTTTATAGGCAGCTCACCACAGATTTTTTCCAAGTGATTTGCGCGATATGCAAAATGTATTTTAAGCTGAACAACTAGGACCCAGAGTTGCACACAATAAGCTGTCCCCAAAGCAATTATCACACCAGCACACACCTGTTGGGATTAAACACTCCCATTTCAAATGGGTCCAAATACCACAGCCTCGTCTCTAGGGCTTTGGCAGATGCAGGTAACAAGCATCTGTGAGGATTTAATTGACTGAGCAGGAAGTGGATGTTTTCCTTGCTAAAGTGTTCAGAGTTGAGAAGGACCCATTTTGTGAGCTGGTTTTGTGGCTTTGGTCCTATGAGAAGAAAAAATGCAAGAAAATAGACAGAAATTAATTCCAGAGAAAAATCACAGCTTTGGTGCCTGTTTTCCAGTGGGAATTGGAGATGTTTATGGAGTGTGTTGGCTGAAGAAGTAAGCCCTCGAATCACTGGGATTTCACTAGGCATATAAAATATATTGATCTCTCTAGGTCTCTGTAATTTCAAGATAAGATGCAGTTTCAGCTCTAATTTTTCCAGGAAGTATTTTCTAACATCTCCTCTCGCTGCTCTCTGAGTTAGAAGTTCCTGTTTCGTGCTTCCTGTCCATCCCTGGGTTTCTGTACTATTTATTTTAGAGTTGATTTTGAGTTACTGAACATCACGGACACTGCTTCATTCATCCTTGTCCTGGATGTACCTGGGAGAGTGTCCTTCAATAAATGATTATTGGATTAAGGAAGAAAGGGAAGAGGACTGTCATTACCGTCCTAGGATTGGTACAGTGTAGGTGGTGATACTTGGAGTCCAAGCAAATAAAGCTAGTCAAAGGCCACTCTTGTCTGGGCATGACTAATTTGTGCCACTGTGTTGCGTCACCCAGAGGCTGAGTGTGAGGCTTGTCCAGCAGCTCTGCGGTTCTGTGTAGTCAGTGTATTTTGGCCCTAGTGAATTCCTGTAGTGGCCTGCTACAGTGATGTGGGCAGTCAAGGAGGAGGGATGGAGTGAAGCCCAAAGTCATTTCTCAACAATAAAAGCCTGTCTTTGAGGCCTTCTCTTTCCTTACATTTAAAAGAATATACTGACCTGCATATAATTCGTCTAACCACGTCCTGAGCAAAAAAGCACAGGAAATCACTTAGGGAAGATGGTCAGGAGTTTTTCTGGTTCACTGTGATTCTTGGGGGAAAGCTGCTTGGTTCAAACCCAGATTCTTTGGTTCTCTGTGGGGATGCATTTTAGCCGTCTCAGAGATGTGGGTAAAATATATAAGCTTACCAGGCACATCAGCTATCTGGAGAACTCTGGGCGGGAGCTGGACACCTGACTTGACAGTCAAAGGCGATTCGGTGTGCGTAGAACCCTTCAGAATCAGTATGAACTAGAGAAAGGAGATGAAAATCCAAATTACAAAGCAACAAACAGGAGTTTGTTTCATAAGCCAAGGAAAGCTCAGGTTAGCTGGGAAATAGGCTGATTTACATTTCAATGGTACAATTAAATTATTCCAGTTCTCAAAATACTAAAATAAACTTTGGTGAGAGGAGTGTGCCTTTGTTTAAAACTGTTGCTCCTCCAAATTATCAGACATAGGTGACTCTACATAGCCATGCCAGAAGTGCTCAGGTACTCAAAAGAGCAGGCCGCTCATGTCCATGGACAGGGCTGCGTGCTGCTCACCCTTATCCGGCGAGTCTCTTCCCAGGGCCTTGGGGCCAGGAAACGTCAGGCTGCGCCACCCTGCTGCTCATCTGCCTTTACTTTCCAAAACTGACATTTACTGTTGGGCTAAGTAAAGCCAAGAGCAGCAGTGAATGCATTCGCTCATAAAGGCATTCTCTTGAGCAGAAAAGCAATTTTAAAAGCACTTACTGACATATTCTTGTTGCAGAAATTAAAGCAAGTTAAAAATTTCACACTATGGTTTACTTCTTTCTTCACTTTTTTCATGACAAGGTCTTGATATGTAGTTTAGGTTGGCCTTGAACTCTTTGTGATCCTCTTGCCTCAACTTCCCAGGTTCTGGGATTATGGTGTGGCACCATGCCTGTCAAATTTTGTTTCCTAAGTTCTGTTCTCATTAATTAAGTGAGACAAAATATTGAATCTCTATATACCTAAGACATGATTCACCTTATTCTTAATGTAAGATTCTTTTATAGGGGAGTTATAAATGTAGTAGATCTATCTATCTATCTATCTATCTATCTATCTATCTATCTATCTGTAGTGGATTGCCAACTGGTGGTCAACTTGTTACAGCCAGCTGAACTGGGATAGCGTGGTGCTGGGTGTTGGAGGCCCACCTACGGACTGGTGCCAGCAGCTTGAGACATAGAACTAGAGAAGATATTGAGAAGCTGTTAGGAATGCTGTTTGGAGAAGCTGTTGAAGCTGGTGGAGGCTGCTGTTTCTCTTGGGCTATCCTGCCAGAGGGCTTTGTTATAATGGCCTCCCTGGTGAGCTTGCCTGTTCTTGTCAGAGGTGGAGCTTGGGACCTCCTTGTCATGGAGGGTGGCTATGGTTCACTTTGAGGGAGCTCAGGCCCTCATTGCATCACTTCTTGGCTCCGGCTCACACCCTTGGCGGCCAGCACAGATCCTCCATCTTGCTGGCATAGACTTCCTGGTTTCTACTACTGATCTTTTTCATCTTGCTAGCACAGATCCTGCATGAGACACTGTCATGGGCTCCTGGCCTCGATCTGGATTTGCAGGAGGCATTACGATGAGTTGTGGAATGCAGGCCCTTGGCTGGAGTTTTTGGTCTTTAGTGTGTGGACAGATTTTCTACACTTTTTGTATATGATTTTTTTTTGGGTGATTCATTATAAGGTATTCTTACAAAATATGTGTCTTATATTGTTTTTCTTACAAAAGCTCCAAACTATGACACTATATCTATCTGTATTTTATGTGTCTATATTTATTTTTAGCTATATAAGTTTACTATGTGCCAGGTACCATACTGAATACTTTGTATTTCATTCCTTCATTCAACTGCCTGAGAAAGGTATTTCTAGTCTGTACATATTATAGATGTCAAATATGGAAACAGAACCAGAGATGACTGATATTTGGGCTACGAGTCTTGGTTTGTTGGTAACAGAGCTAAGATTTGAACAGGACTTTCATAGCCACCCAAACTTGACATAGTATCTCTCACAAACAAAGCCTTACACAGAGCATAAAACTGGTGCATAACATATTTTCATTCTAATTTAGAAAACAAATGCAAACATAAAACGGATACACATTTTAATAATGGCATAGATGCCTAGTATTAACATAATCTATCACATTGTATCTTAGCTTACATTAATGCAATGTCACACTGTATACTATAAACAATAACAATATAGGAAGCCACAAAGCATCTTAGTTTACAAACATAATATTTACAACTCAGTCCCAAATGAACACCAACCTACTATTTTGACTACACTGCTCTTTTCCAAAATATGTAAAACTAAGTCTCCTAACACCTATGGGAGAAATTTAGGCTTTTGTGTTCCCCATGAAGGTGGGGAATCATTAATCACCATCTTTTACACAGACAGGAGAAAGTAGGGAAAGTTAAAGGGTAGAGAAAGATCATGTAAGAGAGTTTGAAGGTGTTAAAGGCCAATCCTAATTTCTCGCTTATCTTTCTTAACCCAAAAATAAAAGTGGGGAGAGACGTTAATGTGCTTGAGGCACTTATGGAGTACCTTTCAAAATGATTCTTCTAAAGTAAAAGGATGAGTAGATGTGGCTATAGAAAAAAATAATCTCCTGTGTAAAAATAGAAATGGTGATCAAAACGAAAGACATGCCCAAAAAATCTAGAGTAGACACAGACACAAAAACAGAGGATCACAGGAAAATAATGGAAACCATGAAGGCCCAACATAAAAAGAAATGGAAGCCATGAAACAGATCCAAACAGATATACAGGAGATTAAAACTTTCGTGGAAAGTATATGCAGCAGACTGAACAAAGGCAAAGATCTAGAAAATAGGATTGAAGGTAGTGACCACGAAAAAGAGATACCTTAAAAGTAGCAAAGGACCATGAAAAAAATCAATCTAACAGCTGCTAGATAAAGCAAAGAAGAACAATGTAAGATTGATCAGAGTCAGTGAGAAAGCTGATGATAGCATAATTCCATAAAAAAACCCTCTTCACAAAAATAATAGCAAAAGCTTCCCAAACATCAATAAAGAATTTGACATACAAGTAAGTGAGGCATGTAGACCTCAAAATAGCAATGACCAAAATAAATCTACACCAAGGCATACAATAGTTAAGATTCTAGAAATTTGGCACAAGAACAGATTATTAGAAGTAGTTAGAGAACAAAAACAAGCCATCTAACAAAAGAAAACACACAAGAAGCTTTATCAGACTTCTCAACAAAAACTCCAAAATCCAGCAGAGCTTGGAATGAAGCCATCAAAGAAAACAATGTTCAACCCAGATTCATATACTTTACAAAACTATCTTTCAGATTTAGCAGACACATAAAACACTTCAGTGACAAAGAACAACTGAAAAAAATTTATGACATCAAATGAGCTCTCCAAAATGCTCTGAGGATATTCTAGAAAAAGATAAGGAAGACTACAATTCAAAAAACACCAATAGAAATATGCCACCAGGCAGGGTAAACAATTAAGCAGAAGTGAAAGACAGGGTACTGACAACAGGAAAATATAAGAAAGGTAAGACAACGTAAATAGTCTTAATTCACCAATCAAAAGAAACACTGACAGAATGGGTCAAGAAGCAAGAGCCAAGAATCTGCTATATACAAGAAACACATTTAACTCAAGAAGAAATTTATACACCGAAAGGCAAAGGATGGAAAACAATACTCAATATGACAAGAAGCCCCCAAAAGTAGGATTACCTATTCTATTTGCAGACTATGTGAACCTTAAGTCAAGATTGATCAAAGGAGACAAAGAAGGTCACTACAAACTTATTAAGGGAAAACTCCAAGAAGAAGAGATAAGAATCATAAATGTATATGCACCAAATTCAGTTACATACAACTACAGAAAACAAACATGAAAAATCAAATAAACACTGACACAATTGTAATAGGAGAACTAAATACCCACTTTGGCAACTAGACAAAAAAATCAGTAAATATCATAAATAAACCATGAAAAAATGGATTTAGTAGATGTCTACTGAGAGTTCCACCTGAAGACATAAGAAAATATGTTCTTCTTAGCTGCACATGGGACATTCTCCAAAATAAACCACAATCTAGCCCATAGAACATGCTAAAGTAAATGAAAAGGGACTGAAATTATCCCATGTATATTATCTGACCACAGTGCAATGCAATTGGAAATCAACAACAAAAGAAATCACAAAAACTACACAAACACCTGGAAATTAAATAATATACAGAAGAACCAATGGGCCACTTATTAAATTAAAGAAGAAATGAAACAGTATCTCCTATTAAGTGATAATGATGATACAATATCATGGAATTTATGAGAGTCAATCAATGTAGTCCTAAGAGGGAAATTTATAGTGGTAAATTTCACATCAGGAAAACAGAATGAGCTCAAATAAAGAACCTAATGTTGAACCTCAAACTTCTAGAGAAAGAAGAACAAGACAAAGCAAAAGCTCATACAAGGGAAGAAATTTTAAAGAGCAGAAATTAATGAAATCAAGACTAAGAATACAATACAAAGTATCAATGAATCAAAGAATTGGTTTTTTGAAAGATTAAATAAAATTGGCAAACCCTTAGCCAATAGTATCAAAAAGAGAAAAGACTCAAGTTTATGCAATTAGGAATGAAATGGATTAAACAGCAAAGGATCCTTTGACCCAAGATCATCAATACCTAATTTGAGAGCCTGCATTCCAATAAGAAGGAAAACACAGAAGAAATAAACAGATTCTTAAATACACATGAACTGACAAAACTGAATCAAGAAAATATAAAATTATAATTAAATCAATATCAGTCAATAAAATTGAAAATGTAATTAAATACTTACCAGCTAACAAAAGTTCGGGTCCTGATGTATTTACAGCTTAATTCTACAAGAAACTTAGAGAAGATCTAATGCTAATACTGTTGAAAATCTTTAATGAAATTGAAAGGGAGGCAATATTCCCCTGAAGTTATTTCTGGACACAAGTATTTTCCTGATACCAAAGCCAGAGAAGGCCCCAGTCAAAAAATTAACTACAGGCGAATTTCCCTAATGAACATAGACACAAAAATAACAAAACACTGGCAAACAAAATACAGCAAACCGTCAGAATTATACACCATGACCCAATAGAATTCATTTCAGGGATGCAGGAATAGTTTAACACATACAAATCAATGCATGTAATGCACTATATCAATAGAGCTAAAGACAAAGATCACTTGATCATCTCAATAGATATAGAAAAAGCATTTGACAAAGTTCAACACCTAATCATTATTAAAAAAACTCTAAAGAAAATTTAGAATAGATGGTCTTTATCTCAATCTGATAAAAATACATCTATTACAAACTGATAGCCAGCATCATCCTAAACAATCAAAAACTGAAAACTCATTCTGCAATCAGGAACAAGACAAGGAAGTCCACTATTATCATTCCTATCTAATATAGTTTTGGAAATATTACTCAGGGCAATTAGACAAAAAAAGGGGGAGAAGAGGAATAAGGATAAGAGAGAAAGAAGTTAAAAATTGTCATTAATAGATGGCATGATACTCTTCATAAAAGACACCAAAAACTCCACCATGAGACTCCTAGATTTAATAGCTGAATTCAATAGCTTAGCTGTATACAAAGTCAACACACACACACACACACACACACACACACACAAATCAATAGCATTCTTGTGCATAAACAACAAACACACTGAGAAAGAAATTAAGGAAGTAACACCTTTCCCAAAGCACTGAAAACAAAATACTTAGGAACCAATCTAACAAAGGAAGTAAATGATCTATAAAATTATAGTTCTCTGAAAAAGCAGATTGAAGAGGACATCAGAAAATGGAGAGATATCCTTTACTTACTTATAGGAAGAAGAAACATAAGGAAAATAACCATGCTCCCAAAATGCTACACAGATTTAATACAATGTCAATCAAAATACCATTTGCATACCTCACAGAACTAGAAAAGAATATTCCTAAAATTCATTTGGAAACAGAAAAGACCTAGAATCTTAGGCAACAAAGGTAAGGCAAGTGACATCACAATCCCTGACTTGAAATTATACTATAAAGCTACTATGATAAAAACAACATGGTACTGGCAAAAACAAAACAAAACCAAACAAAGCAGAGCTGAGGACCAGATTAGAAGATGCAGAAACAAACTAAAATGCACTCAGCCACCTTATTTTTGACAAAGGGGCCAAACACATTCACTGTACTAAACAGCCTCTGTTTCTATAAGAAACACTTATTAAAAATGTTTCTGGAAAAACTACCTTTTCACATATTCAAGATTAAAACCAGACCCAAGTGTCTCCATGCACTAAACTCAAATCAAAATAGATCAAAGATCTAAATATTAAACAGAAACCCTCAATCCACTGGAAGAGTGAATAGATAGAACATTTGAAGACATTGGTATAGGCAAAGATTTCGTGAGGAAAACCCTGATCACACATGAATCACAAAGTATCAACACAATTGGGAACTCATTCTATTAAAAAGATTTTGCACAGCACAAGAAATTATCAGGGGCTGGGGAGAGAGCTCAGTAGAATAAGCACTTGCCTGGCAAGTGCAAGGACCTGAGTTCAATCCCCGGTTCTGCGAAAAAACAAAACAAAACAAAACAAAAAGAAAGAAAGAAAGAAAGAAAGAAAGAAAGAAAGAAAG